>LGRX02000777.1:0-28454 GCA_001247695.2 Cymbomonas tetramitiformis
CTTTGCAAAACCGATATGATTGCACCTGCCCCAGAAGTTGGCTTGGTTTGGAATGAATAAGCTCATTGGTCTTCTTCTTGCAGATCGCATTGCTGCTGAGAGTTAACGTGTCGTTTGCTGGAGAGGGTTGCATGCAGAAACTTGCAGCGGAAATGGATTCTGAAACGGAAAATGCGATAATAAGTGCAGCTGCACACATTCGTGCAGAGCAGCTGCAACTAACTGATGCATATAAGATATTGAATTAATTAGATATGATGCAGCAAATTACATCATCTCAGCGCTTCGGTTTATGAGATGAACCTTGTTGTGTGGATACAACACGAAGATGTGAATATGAAGGGTGAATTGATGGAGATGAATACTGGCAACCGACCCGGTGTCCCTTTGTTGTAGAAATCATAAGAGATATATCGGCATGCGCTTGCTCCTTACGTGTTGCATGTAGGCTGTCCCCGATGCATATAATCCGGTGACCCGGTATCGGTGAGTATTCACCCATACTGAACCATCAGAACGAAAATACCCTAAAAGTGTATGCATCTCACATCATGAATAGCGCTTACGGAAAGGAGTATCACTGTCCATCAATTTTACAACTGTCTTTATGGTGAGGAGAACCTATATTAAAAGCACGGAACGTCAATATGGTGACCTGATATCGGTGATTATTCGTCTATACTGAGCCTGCAAATGTACCTTAAATCGTGAATAGCTCTTACAGAAATGAACAGCATACGATGTCAACTGGAAAACGGAAAATTGACCGATAGTATACAACTTTTCATTTTGGTGTCACGGTTTCGGTGATTTGCCAAGACAGAAATTACCCATATAGCCCGACAGTGAGTGGCGACAGCTGGACATTAAGCTCGCAGCACTCACAGCACAAGCCCGTAAGTATGCAAATGGCTCTACGCGGTGGATGCATTTACAGACGCATGCAGCTAGCAGATTAATTACATTAATAGGTAATTAATAGGTCAATAATAAGTTTGTAATCTATCTCAGCTCATAACTGACGGGTCGTACTATGTTGCCTTCTTTTAAGCTCTTAAATAGTTCATCCGCTGCCGCATCGAGCTCAGTTTGCAGCCGCAACTGCAAGCTAAGCTGGCGATGTGGTCGAGTCTAAATTGCATCAAACGCTTCAAACCTTGAGCAACACAAAAGTACCTGTGGGTTGACGAATTAACGCACGTACAAATAATCGTAGAGATGGGCATCCACGGCATACATGCACTGAGGGTTCTCATTCCATCCACGATCGATAGACTTGAAAACGCCCGGCGTGGTTATTTTTTACGGGCACTCCCTCCGCCCTGTGCCAGGCTTTGGTAATTTGCGCGCATGGTGCCTTCCTTGCATCACGTGGTTGCAGTTTCTCATACACCCCGCCTCTCCGGAATCGGAACCTAATTCTCTGTCACCCGTTGCCACCATAGTAGGCCTCTATCCTACCCGCAACAGTTGATGTAGGTCAGAAAATTGAATGAACCGTCGCCGGCACCAAGGCCAAGCGATACATTAGATTGTCACGATTTGCCATGAAATCCCGAAATCGGCTGAAAATCATGTATGATACATGCGTCATCCTTTCCAGAAATAGGAGGTGCGCACGCAATACGATGTTTACACTACGAGTGTTTACGAAAAACCCCCCTCAAGCTCGTCGTAAAAAATAAGCCATTGTTATTCGTCAACGCACGTATTTTGGCGTTGCATCACTTAATCGATTGATTGATATCGGACATTAATTATTGTTATTAGAAAATTCCGTGGTCCTAGTATTGGCAACCGAGTTAGTTAAGGCACAGTTAATAATATCACTATTTTTTGTTGGTTTGTTGGATTTCGACTTATACTGGTTATCGACGAATATTGGTTGAAGTGTAATCAGTTATTTAATAATCACGGAATTTCGACTATGCTGACAGCTGATAATACGCCATATACTCATCACGGAATTTTCGAATCAATGTCGGCTGAAATATGATCACGGAAATGCAACGGTTACGCGAACACATTGTCATGCACCAGGAGCGAAGCCTCGAACTTCGCAAATCGCGCACTCGTGTGCTGGGGCACCGCCATGGTCCAAGAATTGGTGGTTGCGCGGTGGCTGCGATTGTCAATTCAAAAGCATTCATGTCACTGCAAACGTAACCCCCATTCGGCGGAATCTTGTGGAACTGCTATGGATGCATGTACAAGGTATATAACTGCCATAATGTTTATTGTTGCATGCCGCCGTGCGAAGCAGAGTATTGCGTACTTTATATTGACAATATTGTTTCATTATTATTGCACACGTCGCCTGACTTGAAAGCGGATATGCATTTAATATTCTTGTTAGTTTGTTGCACACTTGCCGTCGTTCGCGCAGGTCTTATTTGACTTGTTTAGCAACTGGTAATGCTTCATGAAAACCCGTCAATTTAATTGCAAGGGTGCTAATTTTTATTTTTCAAGTTGGGAAATCTCGTTTGGGCCTGCTGTGGCTCCCATGAAGGCGGGGGGCTGGGGACTTTGGGCATTTGGCCCGAGCGATTGAGGGTAGTGGGGGTGGGCTTTGGATTCTCCAATATCTACCAGAGTATCACGACTGTCCGATAACGGACCTGAAATGCAAGTCGATATTTCGCTACAGCCAAGTCTGACGTTCAGCACTGCGCCGGGTCCTCACGAATACAATGCGGGCGTTCTTACAGTGTTGCTTATAATGCGGGCGTGCTCCACCGAAAATAACAAACATGGCGGACTCGTTAAATCGGGAAATGAATGGAATGTTCTGATCCGCTGTGATTTGAAATCCAAAAATAATTAAGTCGGTGTTTAACATAGTGCTACGGCCGAACATCCAAAAAGTTTCCAGAAAGCTGTACCTCTTATATTCGGTGGAGCACCCGTATGGCAGTCGCCATGATGCTGGTAGGAGCGCGGGCTTACCCACCTACTATATATATGTGTGTTGTAGCAACAACTCGCATTCCCTAAAATTCGCATATGACAAATTCCATACTGCACAGTGCATATAAACGTAACCTTTTAGACATATTTATTTACACTAGTACGGTTTCTTGTCACTTTTACAGTATCACTATACTAACGCCTGTTCGACGCGTTGCATTTTTCATTCCTGAGTTCTCTGTTCAGATTATTTCCACCCGACCGATGTGTCTCCACTGTCCCAATATGTGTCCCTACTGTCCCAATATGTGGCAAAGTGTCCCAATATGTGTCCGAAACATATTGGGACATGTCCCAATATGGGCCCTTTTGCGTCAGTGTGCCACATTCGTAGCACTGCTGTTGAATTTGTGCATTTGTGCACATCCTCTAGTGGTGCGTGCGCTGACTTGCACGTGGTGCTGTGGTTCGCAGGTAGCTGCGTTCTTGTCATTTCGGGTGAGTGAATGTGTATTTACTTTCCTTGTACATACTGTATGATCCTTACTCACCCTGTAGTAGGCAGGCAATATTAGCAAACTCATTATTTTGTCAAAACCCTGGATCGTCTGGTGCATTTGACTATCTCCTGAAGAATTTAATTATTTCATATCATCTATATCCATTTATATAATAGGTTGTTACATGCGAGTTGTTGCTAAATGCGAGTTGTCGCTACAACATATATATAGAGAGAGAGGGGAGAGAGAGAGAGAGAGAGAGAGAGGTATCAGAAACTTTATTGTAAGGTTCACATCTCACAATTGAAATGTCAAAGGCACAGCAAACAAACAAACTCATTCAAATGCCAAAACAACTACCTAGAAACACGCCATGCAAATTCCCAGCGTTCACCCATGTTTGATAATCATGACTAGCCATGCAAGCAATTCCGTAGCCCTGCGAGCCGTGCAATGTAACCACTATCCGCTGCAACCAATAGGTCGGAAAGCTCCGCGTGCTCCATGTTATTGCATCATCCTCCTCCTGAAACAACCGGTCTTGCCTGCGCTGTACACAACTGTCGAAGAACTTCCGCGCCGATTTCCCCAAACCTCCAAAAGACTCTCTATATATACCTACTGTACACCGAGTACTTTACACGATACAATAACCGCAAATCATCTGGGTGTGCAATACTGTCGCCCCAATTATACTATGCTCTCAGGGACATTTCAAACAATCGTCCGTACATCTGCTGAATATCCAATTCACACTCCTATTTCATAGCTGAATAAGTTCATATCTGAATTCCCGATTCTCTCATTAGTCCCTCCCCCCGGTCCCCCTCCCCAGGACAAGTGGTGTACATGCATATACTACATGCTTGATGATAGCACACGTTGTTGTGAGAATGTTGCGAAAAAGGGATAAAGGCTTAATCAATATGTATCACAATGATGTTTAAAGTTGTGGTTTTGATGTTCAATGTTGTCGAAACCATTTATGTCAAACTTTTGGATTTTCGAGGGATGAACAATGTTGCGTTCACCCCCAAATTCGCTGCAAGAATTGATCGGGAGAATAGTTTTTGAAGATTCTCCTATTTGCCTCACTAGTCGGGGGCGGAATTTTGATGTTGATGGTTTTTTAGTTTTTGAAGGTTCTCCTATCAAGGTTGGTACAATTAATACTATGCTGCGTGGTGTTTTATTAATCTCATGCTGATCATATGGTATTGTTGACGCACATATCGCTACGTCAATATTGTCAGTCTGCAAATAATGCTTCGGTCGGGCTTCGGCTGCTGTTAGTGTAGGATCGGCTGGGCATAACCGTTATTGGCCTTCATAGTTGAAGAATGTCGATTCAATCGCAAAAATCGATACAAATAGCTAAAGCTGACACTATAAACTTAAATTGTTTAAGACATGGAAACCGCATGCAGTATTTTTGGATTCCGGTAACCGAGATCTCTGCCCTAGCGGAAAATTTGGCATTCGCTCCTCTGGTAAAAGTCAGGACCATCACTGAGCTGATATCACGGAAAAAGGGAAATGGCAGTACATGGTCTTAGGAAGAATCACACACTAGACCATACCCACATCAACTAAGCTGCAGTGTACTCAAGTTTGATGCTCCCTCATTATTACACTTCGGGTTACGGGTTCATGAAACAGTTGGTGAACTACAACAGTAGCAGTAGTGCACAAAGGCTGGAGTCTGTTGAAGAAGCAAATGTGCATCATCACAGAGAGATGCTGTTAGACCATCTACAGCTCCTCAAGCTTTCAAACCCCAAAGTTCTTTTTTAAAGCAGAACATTATTTACAACAGTCAAGAAAAATAAAGAAGAAAAGTACGAGGATCAATCTCCCTACAACCACCTCGAGGTATATAACAGAAAGAGATCTCCTTAAAAAAGCTGTGCAGGTGCAGATATCAAGAACCGATCAGGAAACACTTAAGATCGCGTTTGCAGCTCTGCGGCAGATTGCTGCACCTTTTGGGAGATCAGGAACTGGGCAATTTGCACTGCTTCAAGGGAGCCCGTCAACAAGATCTTGCGGTTTCGGGTCCCTGGCACATAGTCGTCACGGTCGGAGATCTTGATCCGTACTCCACTGACTTGTTGCATCTCCGATATATACCGGCCTGAACGGCCGACAATGGCGCCGATATGCTCATCGGGCACAGCAACAGTGACTTGAGTCTCCACTGCGGAAGGTGGCCCGGGAGCTGCCATAGGGAGGCCTGGTGCTCCCATTGGCGCTCCCATCATGCCGACTGCGGGAAAGGCCGACTGCGGAACAACCAGCAACCAGTTGTATTAATTGCGTTCCGTCAAAGCCAAGTGTCGAAGAAACATATATCTACGAAAAGGCAGGGAAGATCACCTGAATGCCGACACCGACACCCGCAGGCACAGCAGCCCCTGCGGGAGGGTATGACAAGAGCGATGAAGAGTGCATCGGGAAGTTGGGATCCTCAGACATCTTGTTGATAATAAGCGCAACAGCACGAAGTTGTTGCTCCAGCGTTCCGGTAATAGTAATG
The DNA here is from genome assembly GCA_001247695.2 of Cymbomonas tetramitiformis. Lineage (NCBI taxonomy): Eukaryota > Viridiplantae > Chlorophyta > Pyramimonadophyceae > Pyramimonadales > Pyramimonadaceae > Cymbomonas > Cymbomonas tetramitiformis. The sequence goes on from LGRX02000777.1 coordinate 5,947, forward strand.
ATTCGTTCATTCACACCTGGCCAAGTGGGCAGGAGCGCTTATCTTCCACTCTTCCGTTAGAAATAGGGGAGGTGAGAACAGTATGCACTGAAGGGAGTAGGCAGCGAGGACGAACAGTGCACAGTTGGCAAGTGAAGGCTCGTGGCTAGATGTGAAGAGAGCGTTCAAGCTATGGGGTGGCACCGTGGCTAAAGGTAAGTGGACACAGTTTGAAAGCTGGCGCTATCGCACCTGGCGTCATCGCCTCTTGGCCAGAAAGCTTGATATTGGCGCCCGAGTCTTCCACATAGCTGCGTCAAGTGTAACACACCCATGAGAAAAACGCGCACAGAGATCTATGAACAACACTTCGCTTCAACAGCAGTAACTGGATGCGCTGGTCAAGGTGGAGAGTGAAGAAGTGGGGAACCGTCAGACCTGCGAATAGTGCTGCCTCCTTTGCCGATGATTCCTCCACAAACAGCACTCGGAACGGCCAGCTTCACCTTTTCACCATCTTTGACGCCGTCCTGCAGATTCATAAGGATATCGCGCGTGAAAAAGTCAAAACAAAAGTATTACGCCATTGTCACGCGCGCAGTTGCACCATAGTCTGGTACGCCAGTGAAAGCGCCGCAGAAACTATCTAAACAGCACAGCTGTGGCTGGTGCTGTCGCAGAGGCTCTCAAAGCCGGGGGTGAGCCAGAAGGAGCAACATACCGTGGGAGCTGCTGCGAGACCAGGGTCTTCGGCAAGAAGCTTGGACAAGATAAGGTGGAGAGCCGTCAAAATAGCGTTCACAGAACCTGCATGTGAGTGCAGGAGCCAGCTGAAACATTGAGTCTATAAACAACTGTTAGAAGGTCAAGGAAAAGAGGGATCTATTCTGTTCGAAGAGTTCATAAACGTAGATCAAGGACTGCTCACACAGAAACTCCCTCGAATAAAAGTTTGCGGACGCAGTTAGTAGGTGTTTGGGAATTTCGAGTGCAGTACGCAGAACATTTGGCACCCTCAGTTTACTCAACAGTCTGCACAACAATTGGCAGTCTTGCAAGATGTCGCGGAGAGCGAGTGAGTCGTGCAAGCCTACCTGTGAGAAGAAGGATTCGATCGGTGCTCCCTGGAAAGAATTCGCGGTTGCGCGAGAGCTGAATTCGGGCCCCGGATTGAGCCTGAAACTCTGAGATCGTCACACCACCCTGCACGACCAAGGTTCCTCAGCTCGACAGCGCTACTAGCCATGCGGGCAAGTGGGATTTGCATAGTTCCGGTAAAATGGTTGGAGGCGGCACAGTAGCTTTGGTTGGAGATAAAACCTTGCCAATGACGGAGCCAGCGGATGCGTTTGAAAGAAGGAACTTTGCGGAGACTTTCTGTTCACTCCCTCCTTCCTGAGAGGTTCCCTTCGTGGGACTTCCCTCCTCTTCAACTTCCTGACGTAGTCCCGCCACATACTCGGTAAGTTCGAAGGTCTTTATCCAGTGCGAGCAGTAAAAGATGGTTATACAGAATAAGTGAAAACCGCAGAGGGTAGGGCGGGTTACTAGATACAGCAAACGATTGTAAAAGGAACACTGGGCAGGAGGCGAGTTGATCAAGGCTAGATTAGATGAAAGTGGCGACGAGGCAAACACTGCTCTTTCTACAGCATGTCATCTCATAAGTACCTGTTGCATGGGATCCATTATTTTCTACGTTGGGGCGGCCGGGTGACCTGCGAAAGTGCAAAATCAGAACGGCGGAATCAACGGCTAGTTGGCTACAGTGCCGGCGAGAAGTTCGTCATAAATAACTATTACTGTTGTGAAGAAGGTTGCGTATCGGATAAAGGCAAGTATCAGAAAAACCCTCGCATATGTATGAAACCGTACTCGGGAAGACTTGAGACGGTCAACCCATAAGACCCGAAAGATGAGCAGGACGACTTGGGGATCAGCGAGTTTGCTAGGGTAGGACGTATATTCAAAGAGAAACTGGAAAAAGTGATCACTAGCGTCGGAGATAACGCAACAGTCATACTAACAGGACGGTCCTTAAATACACCCTGGAAGTAACAACAGCTTCCGGGCCATCACAACAGCTAGAAGCAGAAGGTAAAGATCGCAGTGAGGATGGGAACGAACAGTGGTGGTGATGGGAATGCGGAAAGTGGCGCGGAGGTGGGTGGAGTGGAAGGGCGAATGGCGAGGCGAGGTGGAAGCGGGGGATGGAACTCCGTCTAGCGTTCAATTTCAAGCCTGCAGGTTGGAAAAATGGTGTAGTCTGCACAGTTTTCATTTTGGCGTTTTTTTTGCGCCAGCGTGGGACACGCACTGAGGGCGTACGCAGGTACGCTGCTGACGCAACCGTACAAAAGAATCTCAAATTGGTCTACATATATCAATTATACTCAAGAATTTAACGTTGGATTCATCCCGAATTTCTTTTGATCTGTCGGCCTCACAAAGCTACATGGGCATTTGCATGGCGATTGGGGAGAACTGGAATATTTTCAATGTAAATTCCAAAATCGACGCATGGAAACTTTCCGACGTTTCGACGATGTGCTGCGCTGTATCGTGTATGCAACAAATGCATGCCATCGTCAAGGTTTCACGACGTCACGAGCTCAGGACGCGGACGTGACACTGCCAGCTTAGAGCTTTGAAATGTTCAAGAATGCTCTATTTGTATAACTTAAACTTTGTATAAACAATATAAAGGCATGAAGACCTCATTTATTCTTCTTCTATTTATTGGGGAAAAAATCGGAGATGAAATCGAAGATTCCCCCTCTTTTGAAAAATCGGGAAAAAATTCAGTGCTTTAACAGTGCGAATTAACACTGCGTTTTTGAGGCCCAAATCGTAGGCTGTACTGCGTATGCTGTATTGATATTCTATGAATTGAAGCCATTGTGTATTGGGGAAAAAATCGGAGATGGAATCGAAGATCCCCCTCTTTTGAAAAATCGGGAAATATAATTCAGTGGCTCTTAACACTGTGAAAAATGAAGCCAGACACTGTGACACTGTACGCTGTATACGATTTCTGTCTCAGTTTTTTTTACGTCTTCATTCTTCAAATCTGAGAAATGTGTGAACGGATTCCGAAAATTCAGTGGCTCTTAACAGTGCGAAAAAATGAAGCCAGACACTGTGACACTGTACGCTGTATTGGGGAAAAAATCGGAGATGGAATCGAAGATCCCCCTCTTTTGAAAATATGCAAAAGAGGGGAGACATTTGAAAATATGCAAAAAATGAAGCCAGACACTGTGACACTGTACGCTGTATACGATTTCTGTCTCAGTTTTTTTTACGTCTTCATTCTTCAAATCTGAGAAATGTGTGAACGGATTCCGAAAATTCAGTGGCTCTTAACACTGTGTCATTGTCGAATTCCCCTTAACAGTGCGAAAAAATGAAGCCAGACACTGTGACACTGTACGCTGTATACGATTTCTGTCTCAGTTTTTTTTACGTCTTCATTCTTCAAATCTGAGAAATGTGTGAACGGATTCCGAAAATTCAGTGGCTCTTAACACTGTGTCATTGTCGAAAAAATGAAGCCAGAATCGTAGGCTGTACACTGTACGCTGTACACGACACAGAGTAGAGCTGTGACACACGACACAGTGAGCTGTGACACACGACTCAGTGTGTCACTGTACACACGACACGACACGACACGACACGACACGACACGACACGACACGACACGACACGACAGTATAAATAAAATTAAATATAAATATAAAGGTCATCCATGAATGACAAGGTATGACTTCACAGTGCGGTAATAATTAAATTTTAATTATATTTAACCCAAGTCATCAGTGAATAATGAAGGGGGAGGTCTGGGGCAGAGCCCCGGTAGCGCTATTTACATGCAGTTCATGCATAAGTAATAACGTATGACTTCACACGGCGTTAATAATGTGAATTCAGGTCATCAGAGAAAAGAAAATGAAGAGGGGGGGGTCTGGGGTGGAGCTTGAGTACCCCTCCTCCTCCCCCCCCTTAAGCCTTTCTGTTTGTCGCGGGTCTCTCACTCTTCTACATAGTAAGTGCAGTGATGGATACTCAGGGGGGTTTATTTTCCCCACCTGTACGTTCATTACCCCCTATACATTCTGTCTCAGTTTTTTACGTCTTCATTCTTCAAATCTGAGAAATGTGTGAACGGATTCGAAAAGTAAAGCCAAGTCATGAAGCTACAGCACACTGTACCTTTGTACACGACACAGAAGTAGAGCTGTGACACAGTGAGCTGTGACACACGACTCAGTGTGTCACTGTACACCACGACACGACACGACATACGACGACGACACGACGACACGACACGACGACACGACACGACAGTATAAATAAAATTAAATATAAATATAAAGGTCATCCATGAATGACAAAGCGCTGACTTCATTGCGGTAATAATTAAATTTTAATTATATTTAGCAGGTCATCAGTGAACTGAAGAGGGTGCAGAGGCGGAGCCCCAGCAGTAACCCCATTACATGCAGTTCATGCATAAATGACAACGACTTCACACGGCGTTAATAATGTAATTCAGGTCATCAAGAAGAAAATGAAGGGGGTCTGGGGGCGGAGCCACATTAACCCCCTCCTCCTCCCAGCCGCCTCTATTTGTCGCGGGTCTCTCACTCTTCACATGATGATGATGCGGATGATGGATACTCAGGGGGGGGGTTATTTTTTCCCCACCTGTACGTTCACGTACCCCCTATATATAGAAATACGTGCTTCGTGTATGAAGATGTTTCTTCATGGCAAATCACGAAATTAAAATCGTTTATATTGAGTGAAGCTGAGTGTATAAAGCTATATAAAGGCGAGACCTCCTGCAATCGAATGAATTTGCGATAAATCTGTCACTGTTCATGTTGAATTGTTGTTGTTCTAGATGATGAAAGATGCTCTATAGTTTCACAATTCGTTACTTGTCACGTCAGCTGGGTGTTGCTGTTGTTGATATGAAACATGTTGTTGACTGGAAATATCTATTATATCTTTAAAAAAGGGACTATAAAGATAAAACGACCCATATAAAAGTAGTGAAACTCAATTCCACATATATTAATATCGCATATACACAGGAGTCGCATCATTTGTCTAATAATTTATTTTCCATTTTGGTAAAAATCTAACATGACTAAATGCAAATATCAATCTAAATCTAAAGTCAAAAGTGAGGAACGAGGAAGACCTTATGGAAGTGAGCAGTGAGGGTTCGTTTGCAGAACCCCTTTCCTGTGAGGAAATAATGATGTGACAGAGGAAATAACGTGAGGAAATAATGAGCAAAAAATCCTCTAATATAGACAATTTGTCGCAATGTAACAAAAATTCTCTAATGAAGACTTTTCGTCGCCACGAAAAGGAAAATTTTGACGGCTATTGCGACAAAATAACACATACTCTAAGGTACTGCAAGTCCCCGACCCGTATTATGTGTTATGTAAAATATCTATGGAAGGGATAGGTTTAACTCCTATGCTAGCATGGGTTTCATTACCTCTTTGGTCGACATACCATTCGAACTTTGTCATACCATTGTTTTCGCTGAAAGACCCTACATATATTTGGCGGTGGTTCTCATGCGGTCCATTCGACATACCCACCAAGGCCATTGGGGGTCCCTAGAGGGGTATTATGGGGCTAAAATTCAAGGAATATGTCAATTAATCTTACCCCGTTTCCGGGGTAAATACCAGCATAGGAGTTAAGTGCATACATAAGGAGGTATCGGAAACTTTATTGTAAGGTTCACATCTCACAATTGAAATGTCGAAAGCACAACAAACAACTACCAAAACCGCAACTACCTAGAAAAACATCACGCAAATTCCCAACGTTCACCCATGTTGATAATCATGACTAGTCCTCGCAAGCGATTCCGTAGCTCTGCAAACCGTGCTAGGCAACCACTATCCGCTGAAACCATCAATAGGTCGAAACGCTCCGCGTGCTCCATGTCGCATCCTCCTCCTCCTGAAAAATCGGTGTTGCCTGCGGTGTACACATCTACTGTCGAAGAACTTCTGCGCCGATTTCCCCAAACCTCCAAAAGACTCAAAAGGCACACGCGTGTGAGGCCAGATTGGTCCGTACAATGCCCTCTTGGCTCGCTCATGTACCGCCGCAGCCCGCGTGATAAGGTAGCTGTCGCTAGCCTTAAGAAATATATGATATAATAAGATAGTGCCGGTGTTTATTGAACAGTAAACACGCACACAGATAATGAGCGGGTGATGAGTGCAGACTTCGTCTGAAGATACTGCTCTAGCACAACGCTAGCTCATCTATACCAAATGTCTCCCATCTCACAGATGGTACCGCTATTGGGTTGTGAACCCGAGGCATTGGTTGAACGACTGGTATCGGCAGAACGAATGATGCGTTCGCCATATGATACCCGCATGCTTGTTCCGCACATGCTAGAAGCGAAGATGATTTCTTCTCCGAACCGTTCGGTACTTCAAGATAGTATCTTGCTTCGCCATCTTCGAGTCCGACTTACGGCCTCTCGATGACAGGTGTCATTCAAGTCTTTCCTTGAATAAATGACAGATGATGTGACTTATCATCTCGATGACATGTACAGTCATAGTCGACCGTACTGACGACTGTCTGTCATTATAATATATGACATGACTCGACATGACATGACATGGTATGACATGTCTGATAGGTATGACACGTATGACATGTATGACATGTATGACACATGTGTCATCGGTCATAACCCTGACAGATCTCCCCTCTTAAAAGAGTTGTGACCTCACAACGGGCATACCTTTGTATATGTCTTTGATGTCTTTGTTGTAGTCGCTTCTGCTGGTACCAGTCTTCTTACACCGATTTGAGGCGTCCCTCATGGTGTTTTTAGGATATTGGGGGGAACTGAGTCCACTTTAGTCCCTCACCTTAGCAGGCTAATGCCTTACAGTTCTTAGGATGTAGCCCCCTTTGAATTGCGTATCGAATTGCAGAGTGACGATTCGAGGTTCGATGAATTGCGTTTCGTGATACAGATTGACGCTGGATTACTGATTGATCCACACGTATCGTGTTTCAGAGTGACGATTCAAGGTATCCGAGATTTACGTTACGGATTATTGCGCTAGCCGTCGTCGCTTTTGCGAACGATGATCCCACGATTTAACAATTTATAATCGCACGATTCTCGGCCATATATATATATATAACTGATCGTTTGCTGTTCGTTTCCACAGTTATTATATATTGTGCACCCAACCCTTCCTCCCCTCTTGAAGCAACTTCGGAGGTTCACAGGCGGTCATGGGGAGCCCTTTGGATGTTTCCGGAGTCATTTCACCGGGGGCTTGTTTTAATGCAAACGGAGTGGCCCTACTTAACGGGATTGGACTTATAATCCTTTACCCGGTCTGCTCAACTCCTCAATTATTGGTCCAGTACGCACGCTTTGACGAACATCTGTCGCGATGAGTGAGAGTGGATTCGCCACGTACTAATGTGAAATTTGTTTTAGTTAGTCCTAATGTGTGTCAGGCATAACTCAGGATCACAACTCCGTCTACCTCGGTCACTGTCTCCGGTAGCTTCGGATGACTGGCCACAGAATCCGATGCGAGAACAGGTGTTCCGCTCGGGTAAAACTGGCTAAGCTCCCATAAACAGTCCGGCCGAGTGCTTTTATCATGCATCTCGGAAACCCGGATAATACGAAGTAATGACTGACAGTACAGTACTACTGTACTGTCATCCTAGCTACTAGCGGAGTCACGGTTCCGATCAGAGACGGGTCAGGCTAGGGGCTATCAGAGCCCATAATAATAACCCTGAACCTAAAGTCCAGCACACCACCCGGAGCTGTGACCGTAGCTAATAGGGCTAGGCAAGCGGAGCTAACTAAACAGATAACAAACAGCAACTCACTGGAAACAGATATACTTTAAGCTGGGTGCCCGGGGACTTGTCCCGGCACAACCCACTACTGCGGCCAAGGCTAATCAAACCACCAGGATAACAGATAAGCACACTCAGCCACTGCAAAGCTGGTCGGCAGAGCCGAGTTCAGCGGTCGGATTCCAAGGCAGAAATACTTCCGAAGTGAGTTGAGATGATAATTGAAAGGCGTTGACACCACCAGACCCAAGTGGGTCAGGCGGATCCCAAAGCGGAGTGTTGAGACTCTCAAATTGCAGAGCCGCTGAGGTCGACCGAGAAAAGAACGGTTCCACATCCCGCGGCGGCATCGACGAACCAGTGGTAACCACGTGACACAAAATCCTCGCCCGAGAACTTGGAATTCTCGCCCGAGAATTTGGAGCCGGGCAAGGAGAATCCAGCAATGCACCACCGAGATGAACCGCACCGTGGTCGTAAGTGGCTCCGGGCTCAACCAGGCCCCTGACACCACCGCTGACCACGAGTGTCGGCATCGCCGTAGCACTGAAGAGAAATGTAGCCACCATGAAGATAGTGAGTGCAAACTGACCGATGCCAAATGGCTTGGAGCCTCTGGGGACTCCGAATCGCCGAAATGCCGTAGTCGCCGGCGTTGCACCCCCCTCAATTTCAGTCAGGCAGACTTCATCGTCATCGGAATCACACACCTCAACAGGCTCAGGGTCAACGTCAAGCCAGTCAGGGTGGATAGTGTTGAATGTCTTGAACGAGTTGTCAGCAGAAGCCATCGGGCCGAGAGCCAGAGAGGCAGACGGCGGCACAAAGGCAGCACTGCTGACCCCATGCAAGTCAATCGGCTTACCATGCACGGGCGCAGAGGCCTTCGGCAGCAGCTGCTTGCTGGCAGTCGGCTCGGCGACACCACCAGCAAGCGGACCGCTGACCTCAGCAAATGCAACACGGCCAATGGACAGGTGCTCATCAGGTGCAGACTCAGCAGAGGCAGCGGCATCCTTGAACTGCTGCAGAACCGTAGGCTCTGGAGCAAAGGAATGCGCAGACAGCTCACAGATTTCAGGTTGCCCCACGAGAGCACACAAGTGCTCCATGGACCCCTCATCCCCAGCGTCAAAGTGCCGCGCCGTTGGGTCAAAGCATTGGCTGAGTGAGTGTCCTCACAAGGACACTCACCCGATGACCATTTCGGCATCCTACTGCGCAGTGGAAGCGTGGTGGGCCCATAACCTGCGAGAACAGGTGTTCCGCTCGGGTAAAACTGGCTAAGCTCCCATAAACAGTCCGGCCGAGTGCTTTTATCATGCATCTCGGAAACCCGGATAATACGAAGTAATGACTGACAGTACAGTACTACTGTACTGTCATCCTAGCTACTAGCGGAGTCACGGTTCCGATCAGAGACGGGTCAGGCTAGGGGCTATCAGAGCCCATAATAATAACCCTGAACCTAAAGTCCAGCATCCGATGACAAACCACGGTCTTGGCAAAGGTAGCATTAGCAGTTTTTCACAGATATTGGTACCCGCATATGCGTATCTGTGTAAGGGTATGATTTATACAAGGCTCACTACACCTTAGCAAGGAAGGATCAATTCTTGCTCCTGTCATATCAATTTGATGCAGGGTAAAAATTGCTGGAATTGACACTACGACTAGTTCGTACAGTCTAGTGTCATTCCTGTATGTCATCTTCGGTGGTCAGCCTGTGTCACTCATCTCGGGTATATATCGTTTGTATATCCGAGTTTAGTGATCCGTTGTTTCACCGTCGGCAGCGGGTCCCCACTGCCTGTTCAGCTGTTTCCAGCAGGTTATGGTCCTTCTCACGCTTGCGTGAACTGAATTTTAGCGTAGAATTTTATTTTATTTCCGCCCTATCTTTCGGTTAAGCGTCTCCACGCCTTGTGGGACGCTTTAAAACAGATTCTACGTATTTTCTGGAGGCGGCTGCTTACGGCTTTGGGCGATTACGACGGGGTGGACTCCTACGATTTTTGTTTCGTTATTTCATTGTTAGATCTCGTTTTCTTTGATGGATTCACAGCAGTTTTCTTCGAGTGAGGAGCTTCTTGCTCTTTTGGCGACTATTGATAATTTACAGGAGAGGGTCTCAACCTTCAAACGCTCGCAGCTGTTGTCATTGTGTGCCTCTATGGGGCGCGCTCTTTCACATTTTCGGAGTTCGGATTTTTCGGCAGTTTCCTCAGCGGATTCTTCACCAATTTCTCTGCAGATTATTGTTTCAGAGACTGGCACACCGGTTGGTGGTGTCCAGGGCGTTGAGCTTGCAACCGTAGATTCCGAGAATTCTAGACCTTCACTTTGTGAGAAAGGCGTTGGCGATGGCGATGCAGTTTTGGGCGTCCGATCAATTTCTTCTCAAGTTACCACCACTTTACCCTTGCCTAGTGCCACTAGGGCAAGAGAATTGGTTCGACAGGCCCCTCCTGTGCGAACCGTAGTTCGTTATATTCATGATTCTACTACTGCGCGCACTTATATGGGCTCTGAGATGCGCGAGCAGGAAGAGATTGGAAGTAGTGAAGAAGAAGATGAATCGGAGTATCCACTTGGGTATTTCGATGATTCCAGCGACAGTTGTGAGGAGGCAGAGGAGCAAGATGGCCACTTGGCCGCTCCGCATTTTTCGTCCGAACGATTGGAACGGGATTCCGAGCTGGACACAGGTTTTCAGCAGGATTCTTATGGCGGAAGTTTCGAGGCCCCACTTGGGGAAGAGTTTTTACCGCACAACGAGTTTGATGTTGGCGCAGTTTCTTTTGAGTATGAGTCTGCGATGAGCGACGAGAATGTATACACCGCAGAGGAGTGGGCTGCCTGGGAGGCAGGAGCCCACGATTCCGATGGAACTGGTGGTGCAGGATTTTATGATGAAGATTCTTATTATGAGGATGATGCTAGTTACGATTCTAGTGATGGCTACTATTAGTTTCTCTAAACAGACAGGCGGTGTTCCTTTCGGCATTTCTCCACCACTTGCTGTAGTTTTGGGCAGAGGATGTTGTTGAAATTCCCACCACTAGCGGGCAGCTTTACCGATTGAGACGAACATTTTTTTATGGCAAGAGACCTTACAGTTCGCAGAGATATCAAAGCTAAACCGACAGGCGGAATTCTTTTAGCATTCTCCATCACATGCAGACAGGCGAGATTTGTGGGAACACCCACCACTAGCTGGCAGAGCATTAATTTTAGCAGACCAGAATGGTCCTAGCAATTTCCTAGGCTTAGCAGTATTATTTTGCTAGCCTGTACATTCATCTTGCCACCTGTGACTTTGACTAGCTCCCTAGAGTTAACATCTTGACATTTCTTTGTAAACTCTAGTAGCTAGGGTGGTGAGTGTCACTAGCTGGTCCACCTCAGATGAGGTGGTGTGCTGGAATTGACACTACGACTAGTTCGTACAGTCTAGTGTCATTCCTGTATGTCATCTTCGGTGGTCAGCCTGTGTCACTCATCTCGGGTATATATCGTTTGTATATCCGAGTTTAGTGATCCGTTGTTTCACCGTCGGCAGCGGGTCCCCACTGCCTGAGCTGCTGTTTCCAGCATCAAATGAAGTCTTATTTGACTTACTGACACATGAAGTTCATTATGAAGAGATCATAGATGCATATTTCTCCGGCTCTATCATATTAAATGAAGGGCACTGACATAGGAGAATGATGGTTTTTCAAATGAGAATAAGCTATATTGTAAGCTTACGACCATCACTTTGACGTCAACAGCCTAAGATGCTGATTGTCGAAATTCAAGAGTTGAAGGATTCGTTGAATCAACCTTGGTAACATGTGTTTTGATTGATGAATTGTTGATCCATGGTTTCTCCCCAAATCTAGAGAGGCTGGCACACAAGTTGTTGCCAATGTCTTAAGGAAAGCATCTGAACAAAGGATTGCCAGTAGTGCCAATAGGCATCGAATTCCATAACAGCAAAGCCGAGTGAGTAAATCCGCCACTCTAGCTATTTGCCCGTCATTCCTTCCAGGTTCATGACAAGAGACGATTCATCAAAGTCATACACCAATGTATAAGTCACATGCATGGCTGCACAGTTGTATCCGAATGCAACCCCATCGAGGTTAAGCATCTAGACAGCAACTCTGGCCAACACAAAGCCTTCCTGTCTTCGGATATCTTGAGCATTCTCATTTCCAGCTCCACCATGATCAAGGAAGCATCATGCCTGTGCCTCGCTGGGACGCTGATCCTCAAAGCCGCACACTTGAGGCGAGCCTTATGAGACAATGACCTTTAGCTTGTGGGGCGTCAACCCCTTATCAAATCCTGAACACTTGTTAACACCTGGATAAATTTATCATGATGCAACTTAAGTGGGATTAGAAGTTCCACATAATCATATTGTCTACGTATGCTGAAGGCATAACTGCCGCATATGGTTACAATAGGTCGCAGCTTCTATAACATTGTGGCTTCTGAGTCAAAAGCTGATAGCCGATGACTTTTGCCAATAATTGCCGACCAACTAATAATCAGGCCGTGGAAACATATACCCAAGGGTTTTCGTCGATCGGTCGTATATATATCAGGGCTGCATCCCAAGAGCTGCAGGGCTGCATCCCAAAAAAACTGCAGGGCTGCATCCCAAAAACTGCAGGGCTGCATCCCGAAAACTGCAGGGTTACATCCCTAACATTTTTGCTGGAAACAGCAACTCAGGCAGTGGGGACCCGCTGCCGACGGTGAAACAACGGATCACTAAACTCGGATATACAAACGATATATACCCGAGATGAGTGACACAGGCTGACCACCGAAGATGACATACAGGAATGACACTAGACTGTACGAACTAGTCGTAGTGTCAATTCCAGCATTTGATGCTTCAATCGGCATGATGTACCGTGTCATCAACTTTATGGCTGCTAAATACAGATGCTTGAACTTTTGATAGGATTTTTAATCTTCCAAGCAAAATTGCAATGATGTAAAATCAATTTGAGGCAGCTGTATGAAGAATGAATGAATCTATACTCCTTCCTTCCCCTTTAAAAAGAGGTGTATCAAACCAATCAGATGGTGTGTCGGGGTTATGACCGATGACATGTGTGTCATACATGTCATACGTGTCATACTTGTCATACCTGTCATACCATGTCATGTCATGTCATGTCATATATTATTATGACAGTCGGTCATGTCATATATTATTATGACAGTCGACAGTATGGTCGATCATGACTGTACATGTCGAGTCGCGTCATACATTTATGACAGTCGTCAGTACGGTCGACGATGACTGTACATGTCGCCAGATGATTATGTCATATCATCAGGCATCCCTGTCATCGAGAGTTCGTATGATTGAACTCGAAGATGGCAAAGCAAAGATACATCTTGGAAACAAACTAAGAACCATCTTTAGCTTTCAGCATGCGCAGAACTCGCATGTGCAGCATGAACGAACTAGTCGTTACTACCATGCTGGTCGTTCAACCTACGTCTCGGGTTCACAACCCAATGGCGGTACCATCTAAGATGATGGGTGACGTAGGTATAAAGTGAGGAAGCGTTGTGCTTCAGCAGATCTTCTACGGAGACTGCACTCACAAAATTCCGCTCATACGTACACTTGCATTGCTGTTCAACTTTGCAGTGTTACTTTTGTATATTGATAATATATCGCGGCGCTTGTATGTTTAGCCGTAACAATGGTATTCTAAACTCGTCCAGGCACGAACACGAGAACTCAAGTGAGTGCAACGTTAGATATTGTATATATCACATTGTTCGCAGGTTGCAGGTTCGCGCATACAAGCAACAGCGCTCGCAGTTATACTGAATATCTGCAAACCGAATAATAAATACGCTCGAATATCGACAGCATACGGATTGCGCGAGGATTGATCATCGCGAACATATCCGCAGCTGACAGCATTCGCAGAGAAATCGTCTTAATACTATAAGCGACAAGGTGTGCGCACAGTATACGGATCGTATACATATGATGTCAAAATTCGCAGGATTGTCACGGTATGCGAGATGCAGATGCGCTAGTGAAAAATGACCGTCAGTACGTATGATTCGCATCAGCTGCGAATGGACGTACGAAATTTCGTTAAACAGCGCGATCGCATTCATTTATGCGACAATACACCGGCGACAATGAGATACTTTGTGAAATAATTGGCAACATCGATTTTCGCAAATGATCTGCTTGAATCGTATACAATAATCCGCTCGTACGATGATTTTTAGCTCGTCAGCGCGATGTGCACCTGTCATGATTTCATCGGATGCAATAAACGCACGATTTTAGGGCGCATGATTCCTGATGTATCTACATGCAGCGAGACATTCATTTGTCTACAGTGTCCGCCATCCGTACATATGCCATGTTGCGCGCGTCAATATCTCTGCAGAATAATTGTATACTCGCAGGGATATTTTGGATGGATGCATGACGGACACATGATTACTATACTGCAGCATTTTACACCACATATTGATGACTGCAGAAATATTTCAAACCGTCAGCATTTGTATGCTTATTGCAATATAGTGTGCAAAAGATGTATATACCGAGTTTGCAATGATTGCATTATATACCAACATGCAGCACATGAGTATATGCAGCACACACCAGCATGCAGCACGCACCAACATGCAGCATTACACCATGTATACATTCTATACTGAGTGACTGCAATATTGTAAGTTGTGTATGCATCACGTTAGCAGATGTTATGTATAAACCAGCTTGATCACGTTAGCAGCTGGAATATGTGACATTATATTACAATGCATCAGACATGCACATAAGCATACTTGCTGTGCATGTTAACTATATTCGAACCCATATAGTGTAAGGTGCCTATTCAATGATCTCAACACAATAATTAGCTCGTTATGACCCGGTGGAGTCGAGATACTCTTCGGACCACATATCGTTCTATTGTGGATCACTGAAAGGATTGCTCACCGGAACTATATGTGAAATAAACCAGCAACGCATTATTGTGAATGAGATGATCTCAGGACTACAACAACCCCTAACCTGATATATATCATGCTAGATTCATTCAGTACATGGTATGCTGATTATCATCCTGCATGATAAACTGTTTGGGAATGTTGAAATATCCAGAACTTATCTTCTTGTAAGTGTATAAAAGTGAACACACACACTAGGTACTAATCAGTAGTACCATACACTGCACATCACCAAGCATTCATCATACATGTTAAGATTCACTGACTCAAAGTGAATAAATTAACTATATTATGTATGATAATATGGATCCCACTTCCAAACACATGTGCGTGGAAGTGTCAGTGATGGCGATACATAAGGGAACAGGATAAGAAACCATGCTGAAGGGCTGGATGGAGAATATCTCCAGACCCGAAGGCATTATACAATGCTCAAATAAGCAGCTGGTCACTGCTGAGCATTGTCCACTCGTCTCACATATCAGCTGGAGCAACTACAACAAGTACATTGCATTATGATAGTTGATTCAGAATTGATCAGCTCAATTTGCATGTAACATACAGATCAGTTTTCACATGATTTCTGACAATAGTATAAAGGACATTCACACACACATAAATGTGTTGTGTGAAGTTGCTGTGATTGTATCCAGCAAAGTCCAGATTTGTTCCAAATGAGATATATCACTTTGATAAATCTTAAGAGCACAGACCTATGCTCAAACAAATCATAGGTTGAGAAATATCACTAAAGTGGCTGTTTCCACTTAAGTTGATTAATATATACATAACCAGAAAAGTACATTTGCTGTGCATGGGTTTAAATCAGTAAAACCCAGAATGTTGTCAACTGTAAATGTTGATATACAGCACAACTCACTTATTTGCTATAAAAAAATGTGTCATATGCAAAAGTGAAGTTCCTTGTAATGATTCCGTACTTACATTTCACATTTACACTGAAATATGTCACCACAGCAATATTTCATACAGCTGAAAAAAGCTATAAAATAGGTGAAAAAGCTCCACGTTTAATTTCAAAATGAAAAATGTGTGCCCATTTTATGTAAGATTATGATTTTATACCTATTAAGGTATCAGAAAATCATAATGATACATGTCATATCAGTGTGACACCCTAAAATATTAGGTGTTGAATATATATGGGTAACGCTATTGCTATGGCAATAAATCGCTCAAAATGCTCTACGTTAAATACGTAAAACAACATTTTGAAAATTTTGGATTGATTTTTTTTACTAAAATGAATATTTATATATCAAATAATAATCCTTGATTTATGCAGCATGTGTAACACCCTGTAACAACCCTAAAATTAAATGTGTGTAACAGGGGTGTAACGTACCTCCTAAAACACACTTTACGTTTATGTGGGTATTAAATGCAGTTTTGCTTAAAAATCATTGCAAAAACATCATACTGCTTATTTTTTACCTGTATTAGGGTTACTGATATCAAGTAACACCCTAAACACTGTATTGAGTAACAGGGCCACTGTAACCACATATGCCCTAAAATGCCAGTTTTATTTCGAAAAACTTCGTTTTTTGGCATTATTATATCATGCTAAATCATCACAGACATGATAATACTGTGGGCAACAACCCAAAAAAGTGCAGGGCTACAACCCAAGGACTGTAGGGCTGCAACCCTAAAACTGTATGAGCTGCTTTCTATAAGGACTGCAAGCTATAAATATAAGCTATAAGATATATAAACAACTGACTGCCTATGTATTCACACTTCCTCAAGGGGGGAAGAAGGTGGATAGGATTCACACATATCCATTTCATATTCCGATCTGGTGATTTCTGATAGATTGCTTTTGATAAAATCACTGCATCCACAAATAACGTTGAAATCTGTACAACGTTAAATCCACTATCACTAATAAAGTGTAAACTTGGATGGGAAACTATATCCCAATGACTATAAGTTGACTCTTGCTCAGCATTTACATTCTCGAGTAAGTTTGGAATGCTGAACTATATACATAACATATAACCTGATACCATGCTTAATTGCATTTCCTGGATCAGAAGATGATAGTTATATAATGTATATATATATATATATCCCACCAGATATACTTTGGCACTATATCTGTATATAAGAGTGGGAAGGACAAGTGCATCGCTGTAAGACTGGTTGATGTAGTCCCAGTGCTGAAGGCAGAATTTGGCACCTGAATAACAGCTGATAACTGTTGGTGACCATCATGCAAGACCTTCCAAGCGTAACTCCTTTGATCCTAAGATGCAAGTGAATTGTTCATAAATGTTGACATCACATAAAAGCATTCTGATAAAAACCCTATATATTCATATGAGATGTCGTCACTACAATGACATGCGGGTTTTTGAATCGTCGAAATAAGTATAACTCCGATGAATTCATTAGTACAGAATAAAACACGCTATTCGATGAAAACGACAATATGGAATGTCATTTTTCAATTTAATTATAGATAGCTAAATAATTCCAAGGCGTACGAAAATAACGTATTTTCCGACGAGACGTGAGACGCGCGTATAAACGCGGGTGCCGGTGAGGCTAATAGATACGTACGTATGAGTGCTTATAATAAATTCACAAGCACATGCAAGCAATGTGGTAAACACGATACAAAATATGATGCGGTGACTAATTTCATTTTGTACATGTGTTTTATTAATGTTCAGGACTAGCTGTTAGCACTGCGACCACAATCTACGCGGTATCTGCTCGGATACGTACGTATGAGTGCTTATAATAAATTCACAAGCACATGCAAGCATTCAATGTGGTAAACACGATACAAAATATGATGCGGTGACTAATTTCATTTTGTACATGTGTTTTATTAATGTTCAGGACTAGCTGTTAGCACTGCGACCACAGTCTACGCGGTATCTGCTCGGATACGTACGTATGAGTGCTTATAATAAATTCACAAGCATATGCAAGCATTCAATGTGGTAAACACGATACAAAATATGATGCAGTGACTAATTTCATTTTGTACATGTGTTTATTAATGTTCAGGACTAGCTGTTAGCACTGCGACCACAGTCTACGCGGTATCTGCGTTCATTCCAGGTTCAAGACAGGCATTTGGCACGGCGTGCACTATTTACTCGGCTGGTGCGTCTTCGGCAGGTGCGGAAGGATCGCTGTCTCATGGTGCGTCGTCTCCTGCCTCTCCTTCTCCCTCTCCTTCGTCGCCTTCTCCTGCCTCTCCTTCTCCTGCCCCGGGCGTTGCCCAGAATCCGTGCCGGTTTCAGCAAGTGGATCTTTAGCGGGTTCTTCACCGTCGTCATCAAACAACTCGCCCATGTCCTTAGTGCACGCGGCGATTTCTTTCTTCTTTTTGAGGTTTTCCTCCTCTATGCGTGCATCCTCTTTGAGCTTCGCCGTTTCCTCGAGTGACATGCATTCCGTATCGCCGTCAGGCTCGTCGGCAATGTTCCCAAGCCGCTGACTGGCTGCATTCACCATGTCTTGGTCGGAGTCGAACGCGACAGCGTTCAAGCCGCACCGGAGAGCTGCCATTGTGGCCGTCGCGACCCCACACCCCGCATCCAAGATCCAGTTGGGTGACGAATCGTTGTTTAACCGGGCGAAAGGTGCGGGTCCCATCATGTGGCAGTTGATGAGCTCTATTAGCAGGTGCTGGGGCTTCTGGTGAGCGCATACCACTTTCCCATCGTCTCGATAGGGTTGCTTGACGACAGAATACCCCTCCAACACATTCGCCCTCGAGCCCGCCTCCGCATCCTTCGACGAGAAGTCGAAGTCGCACATCCATGGTTTGCGAGTGGATTTTTCCCCGGACTCGTGGTCCGCCATTTGGAACCCGATGACAGCCGCTTCGAGGACATTGTACCGGATTTTTTGGTTGGCACCTACATCCTGGTTCTCCTTGCGCCACCATATGCGCTGGGCCCCACCGTTGCATTTGCTCTCCAGGATCTTCAGGAACCCGGTCTGCTGAGCAAACCCACAAAATATCAATATTGTCCAGTCCCGCGAGGTGGTGAGCGCCGCAAAGGCATCTATGAACTTGATCAGGTCGGGCTCGGATAACGCGTGCTCTGACACCTCCGTATCGAAGTTGTAAATAACGTCCAGTATCGTCCCCACGTAATTCATCTTCGGGACAGACTCGAGTTTCGTCAACTCGTCTTTGTAGACCATGTAGCCGGTTTGAACCTCCTTCCACTCGTACTCTTTCTCAACCTGTGCCTCCTTACCATCCTCCACAAGGGGGGAGGGAAGTGCCACCTATTATACCGCAAACCGCTTGTTAATATTTGAATGACCCAAAATTGCTAGCGCAATAAAACATGCAACTACATGAGGAGCACGACTATTACAACAAAGAATCTATGTTGAAAGAACGCACACCTCAACTGTATTGGAGACGTAGTTGACGGGCAACTTGAAGAGGTCTCCCTCTCCGGCCTGACACCGGGAAAGCCATGTGTTGCAGTCTGCGACGAATTGGACGATGGCCTTGGGAACCGTGAGCTGACTCCCCCCTCGCCCACTTTTACCTTGTTTCACCGCCTTGATGCATCGCTCGATGGCCTCCTGGCAAGCCCAAGTCTCACCGTATTTCTTCTCAAAAGCATCCCAATTCTCCACCCCAGATTGCGACACGATCCAGGCCTGAACGCTGCGTTGGGCCTTGAACCTCTTCAGGTTTTCAATCGCCTCTTGGATGGTGATCTCAGCGGTCAGGATTTTCTTCAGAACGCCGTTCAAGTAATCAACCTCCACGTCCGAGTGAAACCCGAGCATCGTCTGGAAAAAGGACATGTTCAACTCCTTCTTCTCGCTCTCCTTCACGATTGCCTGCTGCAAAGGCTGTGCCGGCTGACCGACACTCAACGTGTTACCGGCGCTTCGAGGAACACGCCTAGACCTGGCCTTGCCACCCGACTTCTTCTTCTTGAGGTCGGCACCTACATCCTTCAACGCCTCCTCCGCCCCAGACGTCTCGGTAGTCATGTCAACGATCTCACTCTCCGGAGTCCAGTTCTTGCGTTTCTTACTCGACCCCTTGGTGGGGGTCTTAGTCTGCCCCTTCAGAATACCCGCGCCGTGCGCATGCATGATTCTAACAATGAGGTCCCAAGTGTCCTGACGCACTGTAGCCATCGTCCAATTCGTTGCGTAGTCGTTGGCGTAGGAGATGTGATTCATTTGCAACACCTCCGCCTTAATCTGTAACTGCTGAGCCGATGTCAAATAGTACCAGACCGGGAACCATTTGCCACTTGCAACGTCTCCCCCGAAAAGCTGCCAGTCATTCACATTGGCCCAGTCCCCCTGCGACAACTTCTCGTAGACCTCCTTCCTATTCATTGGAAGCCTGAAAGTCTTGGGATCGTGCTTTTCCAACTGCTTCACCAGGCCGTCCTCCGTCCAGTCTTGGGCCTGAACGTCCCATTCCGTGATGCCACAATGCCAATAGAGTTTGTGGAGAGGGCCCTTCGATGCCTGCATGGTTTGCCGAGAAATTACGGTTAGTAACATTCTTTTACTTTATATAAGTAAGTAAGAGCTTCAAGTGACAAAGATGGATAAGTTACATTATTTTCTCAGAAATCACTTGCATGCCAGTTCGCATGGATTTTATGATTTGCTGGTGCGACTTGCCCTTCACGTTCTGGTCGACGGTGTTCTGCTCGTCAGCCAAAAATCGGACCATGTCAGACTGTAGATTAAAATACAATTTGCACTCGATCTGCTGAAAAGCTTCGTTGTCTGGTTGTTCAGCGTGAAGCTCCCGCCGAGCGGTGAGGCTATGTTGGTGCCCGAAGCACACGAAACGATATACGCCGTCGTACACCTTACTGGGGTCAAACTCCTCCGCGCTTGTGAGGTGCTCCCCAGAGCGCGCCCATACAATGTACACTAGGGAGGTGTTCTGAAAACCGTGTGGGTTCCAAGCCATGCTCTCTTTCAAGTTCATGACTTGCGCACGGTCCTCATCCCTGATGCGCTCGTAGTCCTCAGCCTGTACAATGTACTGAATAGGAATGTTGAACGTACACCCCTTGACGTCTTTCGCGGAAACGACTCTGGGGAACCGGTGGTTATACTCGATCTGGTACCGAATCGTATTAGAATGAGATACAGAACGACGCTGCTTCGGCAAAGCGAGTAAGGACTTCCAGTCCTGCGCTGCTTGTTCAGCATTCTGTTCTTTGGCCGCCTTCGCTGTCTCTCCAGGCTTGTAAGCCAACAATGAGCCGCCCGGACCACGACTAGCAGCCAGCTCGCTTTCTGCTGCAGGTGTCAATGGTACCTATAAACATATATTGTGATATAAAAGTACAAAGTTAGTCACTAACAGATAACACCTCATTAGGTTAATGAGCAATTCAAAACAATGCTCATGTCCATTATAAAGTTGTTAAGTGGAAAACACAAAGGTAAGAAACTTTGCTCATTAAGCTAATGAGACATACTTTACATTACAAGCTAATGATACATATTTTATTCATTTATTGATCAAGTACGGTTGTCAATGTGAGTTTATGCCTACTTCTTTAGTTTATGCCTACTACATTCCTCTCGATGGCTCAACTTCCAGTGCTGCTTCGCACAATCACGTGAACAATATACTGCTTGTCGACAGCCACCACATCGTTTCTGTCCTTGTTTACCACAATTTAAACAGAGACACTGGTGTGCTGACACCGAGGACTTTCCGAACCGATCTTTGTTCGCCTCCCGAACAGCAGATTCTGTGAAGCATGCGGTCCAGCCGTGTGGAAGCTTTACTGGTGAATTAAAGTCGGTTGTGCCGGAATCCTGCAGTATAGGGAAAAAAAGAAAAACTGCTCATTAACCTAATGAGGCTTTTTGTTCAAGCTTTGGTCAGTCATCGAAATTATCGGGTAAATCAGTCAGGCATGTCATATAATGACAGTATGTACCATACAGACTATATAGAAAAAAGAAAACAAGACAAGGTCAGAAAGTTTGCAAAACTGCTCATTAACCTAATGAGGCTTTTTGTGCAAGCTTTGGTCAGGCATCAAAGTTATCGGGTAAAACAGTCAGGCATGTCATATTATGACAGTAGGTACCATACACACTATAAAGAGTAAAAACACGACAAATTCAGAAAGTTTGCAAAACTGCTCATTAACCTAATGAGGCTTTTTGTTCAAGCTTTGGTCAGTCATCGAAATTATCGGGTAAATCAGTCAGGCATGTCAATAATGACAGTATGTACCATACAGACTATATAGAAAAAAGAAAACACGACAAGGCCAGAAAGTTTGCAAAACTGCTCATTAACCTAATGAGGCTTTTTGTGCAAGCTTTGGTCAGTCATCGAAATTATCGGGTAAAACAGTCAGGCATGTCATATTATGACAGTAGGTACCATACACACTATAAAGAAAAAAAAACACGACAAGGTCAGAAAGTTTGCAAAACTGCTCATTAACCTAATGAGGCTTTTTGTGCAAGCTTTGGTCAGTCATCGAAATTATCGGGTAAAACAGTCAAGCATGTCATATTATGACAGTAGGTACCATACACACTATAAAGAAAAAAAAACACGACAAGTTCAGAAAGTTTGCAAAACTGCTCATTAACCTAATGAGGCTTTT
>LGRX02000778.1:0-34412 GCA_001247695.2 Cymbomonas tetramitiformis
TTAGTGTTCTGCTATTGGCGGACGAGCTCCTACGTATACGTACTGTAATACCGGATGGGAGCCCGTAACAACAGGAGACACGCAGTCCTCATTGCACGTGTGATAATTATAGGGGGAATCCAGATAAAACCCTGACTGCTGAGCGACGCACCCGTCTGCGAATCGTACAATCATTGTGATGCCTTCAGTGTTCAGGTTTGGTGTGCATCGGAATCGCGCAAGTGTCGATGTAGATGCCATTCACCGCCATGAGATGGTGCACCGACCATGCCCCGTATGCAATTTGCACCAGTGGAATTTGATGACGATGGCAAACCGCCCTGTTTCCGATGCTCACAGGCATGCTATGATAATGGCTATGTGGCGCTTTACCCGGCGAACTCGGGTTTATCTGTTTTTTGAATTGGTACAGCCGCACCTCTGTCCCGATATCGCGCTGAATATGCATGGGGTGAAGCATGGATGGACGACTCTGCGATTAATGGTTATTCCGATCGATGGTGTCCACATATTGGTCTATTGTTACCAGAAGACGAAACGACACCTTTTGACGAGTACTGTATCAGTTGCGATTGCCTTAGTTGAGCAGGTATAAAGGCACTCACCTCGCTTGTCATCACAACTCACTTTTCAGCTCTACACTACTCAGAACTGACCACACATAGCCCAAACGCTACCTGAAAACCCCAAGGCAAACTCGTCATGAAATGCGATTATTGTGATCTTCCTGCCAACGTCCGCACATGGTTTAATGCTGGCTCGTATCTTGTTGCGATAAATGACCATAACGAACATTTCGCGTGTATGCGCTGTTCTTGCGAAATATTCATGTGCCAGGACGCAATGAATGACGAAGACGCACGGGGTATACTGGGAGCTGATAGATTATATCATTCCTTTCCGGCGTCTGAAAGGCGTAGAGTGAACCGATTCGGGATCTCTTGCCTAGAAGTAATACTAAGTACTTTGCAATGTAATGGCAACACTCTACTATGATGTACGACGCTACGACCATTGGTTGCTGACTTATGGCTTTTGCGACATATCTATATTAGGTCGTGACATGCTGCTACCTATGCTTACTTAGTGCCTCATCACACACACACATATATATATATATATATTCCCACGCTATACATTCTTTGGTCGGGGTGCGACTCCGCTTGTGGTGTAGTGGAATCCCTAGGAGCACGAGGGCCTTCGATCCGACCTGACTGAGGGAGGGGATCCGATAGACTGGAAAATCGGCACACACATACACACTATATAAAGCTTGCTTTCGCGACATCGCTATCCATTTCTCACTTTCGTTCACCATCCACCCACCTCCTACCACCACTCCAAGAAGATTGATGCGCATCTAGCTTGCCCGATGGTTGACATAGATACGTGTTACTAAAACATGTTCTCCCCTTTATTCGAGCCAGGTACAATCGGCGAGTACGAGCGGCATGCGATGCCTACGCTAAAATAATTGATGGCCGATTGCCCACAGTGCAATGCAGGATTGTTGGTCGGCAATCCTCCCGTATCCAAAATTGAAAATCCCGATGTTTTCCCAATTGAAACCTTGTGTTGCGGTATCATTATTTCGTTGAGAAGCATGATCCCGAGTTGGTCCGTTTGGAATAATGGAAGACCGAAGACAACTAAAATGCCATGATGTGCCAATGAGATGCCACCGACTCTCTGTCGTGTCTGGAGCAATAATAATGGCAATTACTTTGAAGTCATGTAGCTAGTCATTTGTATCAAATCGGCAGACAACATGACCATTTGGCACGGCACGGAAAATTCACTATCGAACATTTATGAGCAACCATATAGTAACACTACTAACACGACTAGCAAACATCCTACTTGTAATTAAACGAATAGACAACGTTCATGCAACAATACCCGTGTGATGATAGTTGTATAGCCGCGTTTTTTGACGCGGGCCTTGTGTTTATGAACACACCCAATCAAAAAATAGATCTCTCTCTGTTGATTGCTCGATGATCACACGAACCACAATAGCAAACAGCATAATAAAGGCATACCGTACCGCATAAACGCATATCGCAACCTACGTGGCTGCCACGTGTCTGCATTACACTGCGCGTTATGATGACGTGGCAGGTCACCCGTCGTCTATAAACGGATAATAGTAGCAGAAAAACGCCGTCTAAAAACATGCATACTGGTTCACGTATCCCCAATAGTCTGTTAGAAGCGCAGGCGCCAAGCGCGGCTCACATCCTAGGCTTGCAACAGATCGAGGTGAAAGTCGACATCAAACTCTATCGGGAGGCGCGGACCGACGGGCCGGAGCCTAAGGTTGCAGGAGAGGCGGGCCTGGAGGACGACGAGCCCACACATCTTCAGGACGTGACGATGTTCCCTCGTTGGAAGATCGTCATGGGCAGGATGGACGATTTGAAGGGCATCCCGAGACTGCCCTTCACGGGGGCGGTCATCGACTGCAATTACGCCCTTGACAAGGAGAAGACTCCCGACGCGATGACCAAGGAGGAGGTGCAACCGTTCCTGGAGTCTTTCAACGCCAAGACCACCGCCCCGGCATGGACAGTCGCTATCTTTTGCGGTTCGTCCAACAAAACGATTTCCTGGAGGTGATTGACAATTACTGCTCCGGCCGCGCGGAGCGGTGCTTCTGGCACAAGCAGAACGTGCACATGAACCCCAACAAGTCCGTACGCTACAATGACGTTGAATGTGGGGTCCTGGGGTACCATGTAAAGAGCGATGCCGCGGGGGAGTCTTCTAAAAAGCCGGAGTGGATGTTCAACTTTGATCTGGGGGAAGGTGAACGTTTAAGCCGCGCGTCACTTTTGCGCGGCTTCCCGGTTGTGCACCAGATGTACAAACGCGACGGCAAAGTCGTGAATAACCATCAGAAACCCCTAGCACTGTTGATGGTATAGCTGGCAATTTACCGGGTAAAGGATTTTGGCCCTTGGTAATACCGGGTAAAATACCGGTAATACTTTGAGTGGTATTACCGAGGTAATACTATTCTGGGATTTTTGGCAATAATTAAAACGATCATGGGGCATCACGCACACATTATTATTGGGAGCCATACAAGTGTGCTCCTAGAGGCTTTGATGTATGCGCAATCGATCTAAGAAGGTGGATAGACCAAATTCGATTGTTGTCGCCACCAAAACGAACAAAAACTGCTTTCCAGAAAGTACAGACAGCCGCCCCGATTTTGGGGATTGGTTACATGCTGCACTCTCGGGTGCCGTCACCTGCCGTACAAATGTGCTCCTAGAGGCTTTGATGTATGCGCAATCGATCTATGAAGGTGGCTAGACCAAATTCGAATGTCGTCGCCACCGAAACGAACAAAAACTACTTCTCGGAAAGTACAGACAGCCGCCCCGATTTTCGGGATTGGTAATACCCTTACCCGGTATTACCAATGGTAAAATTTGGTATTTTGGCATGGAGGACGGTCAGAGTGTCCTAAGAAGGGTGAATCCATGACGGATATCTCTCGTGTTGTCACGCAGGGATGTACTCGCGTTGTGAACTGTTTAGACTTCGAGCACGTCTCACCCTCTCACGGAATGGGGATGTTGGAAATCGTCCTGGCGTGACGGCTGAGAAGCCGTCGATTTGATTTTTTTCCATGGTAAAATGAGTAAAATCGATGGTAATACGGGGGTAATACCCGGTAATACCCATACCCGGTATTACCGATGGTAAAACTTTTTGGTAACGTGCGGTAATACCCCCCTGCACTATGGCTATTACCCTTCGGGTGGCTTAAGCCACCCTAACAGCGATTTAGGGTGGCTTAAGCCACCTTAACGTTTTCAATTATTGCGGGAGCTATCGGTACCGGAAACTAGATTTTTTAGCTCAAAATGACGGCGACAATGTCTTCTTTTAGACACTATATGCACTATTCGGCGAGCCCAAGTTCCCGGTGAGCAATTTTGGGAAGTATCCAAGAGGGTGCAACATTTAGTGAATTTTGAGCGATTTTTTCCGGTTTTTGCATACCCATGCTACTTCAACCGAGATTTTGAGGGTCAAGATGACCTCGGATCAAACTTTTGGCAACACACTGCAGAAAGAGCAGCTCGAGATCTTGACATCACAGGTCTCCAAATTTTGAAAAGCGCCTTCGAGGAAGCCCCCGTGAGCTAATTGGTTTAAGGTGGCTTAAGCCATCTTAAGGAAAATTGGGAAATACCCACCCTACTTCAACCGAGATTTTGAGGGTCAAGATGAACTCAGATCAAACTTTTGATAAGACACTGCAGAAAGAGCAGGTCAAGATCTTGACGACACAGGTCTCCAAATTTTGAAAGCACCGCCGAGGAAGTCCCAATGAGCCCTTCAAGTTAAGGTGGCTTAAGCCACCTTAAGCTGCGGGTAATAGGCAACTAGGGTAAGGACTTTTTGGGGCAAAGTAATACTTGGTAAAATACTGGTAATACCTATACCTAGTATTACCTTTGGTAAAATTCGTGCCAGCCATAGTTGATGGAGCTGATCCAGTGCCACATGCTCGGTGACAATCCGGGCAAGGTGGATGAGAACGGCCATCCACTCAACTGGATTCTCGACGCTTGCTGCGGCGTCGGCTCGACGTCCATGGCCGCCATGAGGTGTGGTTTGAACGCGATCGGCTTCGACCACGACCAGTACATGGTCAGCTCTGCGTAGCAACGGCTGACCAATTTCGACGCCGAGCCCGATCCGGATGCCGAGACGAAGCCAAAAAAGAATAGTGAACCGACGAGGAAGGGGAAGGAAGCAGCCACTGTCGATTCTGAGGAAGAAGAGTTAGATGAAGATGAGCCAGAAGAGAATGCTGAATAAATTAGCAGGATTTGTCGACCGCCCTGACTGATAGTATCAGTCATGCCTCGACGG
Organism: Cymbomonas tetramitiformis; assembly: GCA_001247695.2. Lineage (NCBI taxonomy): Eukaryota > Viridiplantae > Chlorophyta > Pyramimonadophyceae > Pyramimonadales > Pyramimonadaceae > Cymbomonas > Cymbomonas tetramitiformis. Next base: position 4,897 of record LGRX02000778.1, read on the forward strand.
TATAGGGTGAAAAGGCACAAAAAGATACGATATCTTCACTAATTTTTTGGGAATAGTATGTGCAGGCTACACCTGCGTCCATGCGATCATATCGATCTTATACACATGTCCCCATCATATTTGGGTCATACGTCATGTTGGAGTGCATATATTGACCATCTCTAATGCTTATTAACAACCGTACACCTTTTTAGTCGGTTTTTTAGCCGGAATGGGCTAATCGGTGCAAACATGACCCATTATCCACGATGCCCGCTAGAGTGCATTCACAGTGTGATAGGAGCGTATGGTGCTTAAACTTTTGAAGTATATCCATAAAACGATTTTTTGAAAGCTTAACATAAGCCATATGGGCAAGTATGTGAGCGATGTGCACTCGTTAGCTTGACGCGAAGTGAAAATTAGAAGTGCAAAAATCACAAAATCCTTATTTCACTCGGGAGTGATCACCCGCCACGGTAAACGAGAGCTCAGATGGCGACTAGAGTGTGGACTATCCAACTAAGTTTTCATATTTGGTCATAAACTCAAGGTGTGCGACCATGAGCGGCCAACACCGCGCACCATGCAACCGCTAGGACGCTTAAAGACTATGGTCCTTGTGGGAGGACCATCTTTTTTTCGACGATTTCGATAAAAAAAGACATATCAAAAGCGCACCCTTTAAGCACGCCCCTCTAGCACACGCGTGGACGATCCTGTAGGGGAAATTATTCAATTGACTCATAAATATGATGCCAAAAGCACGTATACGCCTCAAAGATCCATGTGGCACTCATAATAGTCATCGCGCGTTGGTCCTTGTGGGAGGACCATGAATTTGGATAGTAGCCACCAAGGCCTTCAAGGCCGCAATCTCTTCGAGGAGCACCGCGTACTCCGACGACGTGACGAGAGCAGAGGGCTTACCGCCCGTCCCCAGCACCTGATTCTCACGTGCTGCCGTCCCATCGTCCGACTGTGCCCATGCCTGGAAGATGACCACGACGAGAGCCTGAAGCGAGCGGAGAGTGACCCCGTTGAGATCACCCGCAAGCGGATAACGCACCTTCACCGTCGCGTAAAAGATTGGGTCGATGCGGTTGTAGAGCGACAGCTTGCGGGTCTCGTCTGTGGGCCGCCAGTCAGGAGCGCGGTTATCCCGCACCAGACGTTGCTCGCGAGCCAAGATCGGCTGCGGGTCAACGCCTGCGGGATAACGAAGAGCCGCGTGCTCCTGCTGGTGGCTCTCGCGTAAGACTGCCGGCACGCTCCCCTTGATGATGTCGATGAGAGCTCGACGTCCATCTCGGTCAGCCGAAGAGTCCGTACCCCGAAGCCAGGTGTCAGCCACAGAGTTCCGCTCCACGACGAGGGCCAAGACGTCGTAGAGGAGTCCATTAACCTTCTCGATAACCAGAGAGGTGGGGTCGTCGAGGTCAAAGGGGGCCAAGTCCAGCCCAGCGGACTCAAACTCGGTCCGAAGCTGCACCACCAACTCGGAGAGGCGGTCGGTGTCGTCAGTACCACGATAATGATGTTTCTTGGAACCAAGGATATCCTCGCGGATACCCTTGGCCCAAGCCCGATGCAAGCGCCCCTTGTACACCGCGTCAACCGTGGCATGTTGGTCGACCAGGTTCTTCCGCAACGCGACAGCAGCGTCGCTGTTGCTGGAAGCAGCAGGCACCACAGGTGGGGTGCTAGCGGTCGGAGTGTCCCGAACCGCATCCAGAAGCCGTATCGAGGCGTCCAAGTCGGAATCCCTCAATAGGCGCTTGCGAGCTCGTGTAGATGCTGCCATACTTCTGAAAGCCGGAGAAAAGATGATGCGCGGCTGCACGTTTGGGTGTTGTGGCGGAAATGAAGGAAAGGCGTAACGGCAGAACGTGCGGAGAGGCGAAACGAGCGTGGGGCACTTGCAGATGTCGTCGTGGTCGAAGGTGTCCGGAGCACCAGCCCAAAATACGTAAACCAGCGGGATCAGGGCAGGCAAAATAACCAGGGTAGATATCTTCCGGGGAGGTGACTCGGCCCGCATTGGGAATTTACTTCGGCCACATTTCGGCCCTTCTCGGCCCGAACCCAAAATTGCCCGCCGCAGGCGCAAATTTTTAATTTTAAGTATGACAATTTGTCAAAAATCGATAAAATTTTGGAAATTTATCGATTTCCCCCTCAATGCGACTCGGCCCATCCGCAACTTTTCCTTCGGCCCGCCTTCGGCCCGGGCCTCCGTGACACGGCCCCGGGCCGGCCAATCCCAGGAAGATATCTTCCCTGAAAATAACATAGATGAACATTGCCAAAATCGAGCAATAGCAACGCGCGGTGCCCATGACTCGCAGCCGCAAAAAGACGTCTACCGTAAAGCCATGTCCCAAATCCTAGTCGCACCCAAACGCGCAAGTGCGCACCACCTCTTCAAGCGGCTGCTTAGCCAATCATGGCCAAGATATCAAGTGGAATAAAAGCGTGGATGGGGCCACGACCTACCGGAATATTCTAGTACACCAGATATCAGATAGTCCCGTACTCAGTGTGGATAAACTGTGTAAGATAAATAAACCCTAAGCTAGATATACCCGGAACGGTCTCGGACGGTCTCGGAGTCTAGCCTACCTGTGACACAGCGTGTGTCACAGCACGAACCTACAAATCAGTCAGCAGTCCAGTGTTGGTCCTAGGAGTCTGTCATAGGGGCCTGCACCGGGACTCCCGGTCAGGGCTGCCTATACAGATTTCAGCACACTCTTCATCAGGTTATGGGCTATCACCTCTGTTCCGTGGTTGGTGATCATTTAAATCAAAATAGTGGTGACCTACAAGAGAAGACCACTTAAAGCAAACCAAAAGATACCATATTATATGTGGCTATACATTCCATAACGAAAAGAACTGAAAGCACCGCTGTAACAAGATTAAATCCGAGATGTCAAAGAGGGATTGATGGAATGGTTGAAACACCCGCGCCCAATAGGTTGCCAATATTGTGGAATACAGTAAACACTCAGTATTAAGGAATTCACCGTTAAGGAATCAGCCAGCGTTTGGGGGGGGTCACGATTTTAGTGATTTGGCTGGCTGGACCAAAAAAAATAAGGAAGAGGTCCGAAATAAGGAAGGCCGTCGCTGGCTGGCATGCTTTCGGCAATCTTAAAATAAGGAATTGACGCTGGCATAGCTTGACGCGGTGCACATGGCTTTAGGCTAATTATTGCACATGGCATTAGGCAATTGCAGGCAGTTCTTCGTAGTGAGACTGTGATAGTATGCCGTCCTTCATGTCCGTGTGAAGCTCTCTAAGCTGTTGCCTACTCGCTGGGTCCATTTTATCACTTCGAAAAATCAGCACACAGTTTTCTCGAAAATTTCAGTTTGTAAGGCTGAGGAAGATAACGAATGGCGCTGGCTGGCTCATGAATCGCGTTCCTTCTAATGAACGAATTCATTAGCACGCTGGCGCGGCGGGGGGGTCACGATTTCAGTGATTTGGCTGGCTGGAGCCAGACGCTCTGTTTCATTAAATATGAGTGTTTACTGTATAGTGTCAAACCTTGTCGATATTTATTTTAAAACTCGATACCGCTCCTTGGCGCGTATGGTCACCAAGCCCACAAGCCTTGGGGTTCCAGGCCAAGGGTTGCCCCAAGGCATCCCATTCATCGGTGGGTCTAGTGCGAATTCCTTAAACCCTTTATGCATTCCCCAAATCCACCATTTCAAATTTGCATCCCGCCGTTGATTCAGCACATTATGCTTGATGACACCAGTAACATAAAATATTTGTATTATATAAAATCAAATAAGTGGGGCTCGAACCCCCAATTGTGAAAATATTGAAATAAATAGTTATGTAGGCCAAATCCAAACAAATAAGTCGCACTATGTATATCCGTTTCACAATCCTTTCACTTCCATGCTCTCGGGTACATGATGCATGTCATGATGGCACTTTAAAATCCTAAAAAACACAAAAAGTAATCTTTGCTGAAATCCGTATAGGCAGCCCTGACCGGGAGTCCCGGTGCAGGCCCCTATGACAGACTCCTAGGACCAACACTGGACTGCTGACTGATTTGTAGGTTCGTGCTGTGACACACGCTGTGTCACAGGTAGGCTAGACTCCGAGACCGTCCGAGACCGTTCCGGGTATATCTAGCTTAGGGTTTATTTATCTTACACAGTTTATCCACACTGAGTACGGGACTATCTGATATCTGGTGTACTAGGATATTCCGGTAGGTTATGGGCCCATCCACGCGTTTATTCCACTTGCTATCTTGGCCATGATTGGCTAAGCAGCCGCTTGAAGAGGTGGTGCGCACTTGCGCGTTTGGGTGCGACTAGGATTTGGGGCATGGCTTTACGGTAGACGTCTTTTTTGCGGCTGCGAGTCACGGGCACCGCGCGTTGCTATTGCTCGATTTTGGCAATGTTCATCTACGTTATTTTGCCTGCCCTGATCCCGCTGGTTTACGTATTTTGGGCTGGTGCTCCGGACACCTTCGACCACGACGACATCTGCAAGTGCCCCACGCTCGTTTCGCCTCTCCGCACGTTCTGCCGTTACGCCTTTCCTTCATTTCCGCCACAACACCCAAACGTGCAGCCGCGCATCATCTTTTCTCTGGCTTTCAGAAGCATGGCAGCATCTACACGAGCTCGCAAGCGCCTATTGAGGGATTCCGACTTGGACGCCTCGATACGGCTTCTGGATGCGGTTCGGGACACTCCGACCGCTAGCACCCCACCTGTGGTGCCCCCTGCTGCTTCCAGCAACACCGACGCTGCTGTCGCGTTGCGGAAGCACCTGGTCGACCAACATGCCGCGGTTGACACAGTGTACAAGGGGCGCTTGCATCAGGCTTGGGCCAAGGGTATCCGCGAGGATATCCTTGGTTCCAAGAAACATCATTATCGTGGTACTGACGACACCGACCGCCTCTCCGAGTTGGTGGTGCAGCTTCGGACCGAGTTTCAGTCCGCTGGGCTGGACTTGGCCCCCTTTGACCTCGACGACCCCACCTCTCTGGTTATCGAGAAGGTTAATGGACTCCTCTACGACGTCTTGGCCCTCGTCGTGGAGCGGAACTCTGTGGCTGACACCTGGCTTCGGGGTACGGACTCTTCGGCTGACCGAGATGGACGTCGAGCTCTCATCGACATCATCAAGGGGAGCGTGCCGGCAGCCCTGCGCGAGAGCCACCAGCAGGAGCACGCGGCTCTTCGTTATTCCGCAGGCGTTGACCCGCAGCCGATCTTGGCTCGTGAGCAACGTCTGGTGCGGGATAACCGCGCTCCTGACTGGCGGCCCACCGACGGGACCCGCAAGCTCTCATTGTACAACCGCCTCGACCCGATCTTCTACGCGGCGGTGAAGGTGCGTCATCCGCTTGCGGATGACCTCAGCGGAGTTACTCTCCGCTCGCTTCAGGCTCTCGTCGTGGCCATCTTCCAGGCATGGGCACAGTCGGACGATGGGGCGGCGGCGCGTGAGTAGCAGGTGCTGGGGACGGACGGTAAGCCCTCCGCTCTGGTCACGTCGTCGGAGTACACGGTGCTCCTCGAGGAGATTGCGGCCTTGAAGGCCTTGGTGCGTGGTGGCCGTGCGGGCGGGGGACAGCAGCCGCAGCCGCAGCATCGGGGGAAGCAGCATCCGAGGGGGTTTCGCGTGGGTGCAGGCAACCCCCCCGCGGTCGGCTTTGACCGCGACAGCATGAAGGCGAAGCCGCTGTGCCACCGCTGCCGCAAGGCCGGTAAAGGTGAGGTGTATCACCCGTACCGCGACTGCCCGCTTGGCGGTCGCCAACACTCGCCAGCCACGGCCGCGGCTTTCTGCATTCCCATTGAGCAGGAGGACGCGGAGGGCCTGCACGCACTGGCGCTCGTGCAGGTCTTCCAGGACGCGGCAGACATCGGACTGGAGCGGCCTTCTCGCATGCGGCGTTGGCGTATGGTCCGCCCGCGGTGCTCTCCACGGACGGCGTCGGTGGGATCGACGTGGCGGCCTACGGTTTCTCCGTGCCGCCTCCGCCTTCTGGCGGGACCGACGACGAGGACATCTTGCGGCGGCTTGATGCCCTCACCTCTGAGGTTCAGGCCGCCCAAGACAAGGTATATTTTACCCACGCATCTTTCATTCCTGGGAGCGGAGCGGAGGGGCATGCATCGGCTCTGGTGTGTGGACCTGCCGCTGCGGTAGGGATCACACCGGAGGGGCAGGTTCCGGCAGGTGGTGCGGCGGCATCGGCGTCCGCCGTGCCGGCCCCTGCTGTGCCTGTTTCGCAGGTGGAGGATGTGAAACCCGCGCCAACTCAATCGGCGCGGGTGACCACCACGGCGGCGACATGCGGCGAGTTCGGAGGCTTCGTGCAGACGGTGAATCACGCCGCCGTCCACCCGTCTGACCTGACAGGCTATGACACGGACGACTACGAGGATTTCGCGGACGGTACTTTCGCGGTGAAGCCGCGGGCTCCGGCCGGTGCTGTCGGGTGCGGTGTGCCGCCTTTCGGCTTTGGCAAGCCGGCGGTCGGAGCTCTCGCGGTGCTTTCCCTCTTCTGCATTTCTTTTGCAGGTGTAGCTGTTTCGGCTTCCACGGCTTCTGCTGTGTCAGCTTCTGCATCGGCTACGGAGATGCCTTCGCCTGGTGGTGATCTCGATTGGGAGGCTCCGTCATTTTACTTTACGAATGATTTTGTTGATTCAGTGAACCCGGCTCAGGGTTTCTTGTTGGCTCACGATGTGCCACCGCTTCAGCCGCCCGAGCCTCCTGACACTCTGAGCCTGCTAGCCTTTCAGGATTTGTCTCAGGCAGATTTGGGGATTGGCATGGCCTACTACTACGGCATGGCCTTACATGAGAGCGGTCCTCTCGATGTGGAGCACTACTATGGAGCTGGTTTCTTTACATCCTACTATGGTATGGACCTCCGAGAGGCCACCGCTGACTACTACGATGCCGTCGATTGACTTCTTGTTCACTCTGGATGCACACCGACATGGTGGTGTGCGGAACTCCGGTGACTTCAACAATTTTTCTGGTTTATGGTTTTACTTTGACACCTTTGAAATCTTCAATTTGACTTGCTGACACAGAGCCTTTCAGTAGTTTAGCGGGACCTTCATTGCTCGTATGTTTCTGCTCTTGTGCTAGCTAGAGGGTTCTAATTTGTGTATCAGAATTGCACAGTTAGATTAGCAGTTAGGCCTTGTCACCCTGGCTCCTGCCCTAACACTTGCATCTTACATTTTCTGACTCTCCTGGTCAGTCACCACCCACAGTGCTGGGGTGGTGTGCTGAAATCTGTATACTGTAGGCAGCCCTGACCGGGAGTCCCGGTGCAGGCCCCTATGACAGACTCCTAGGACCAACACTGGACTGCTGACTGATTTGTAGGTTCGTGCTGTGACACACGCTGTGTCACAGGTAGGCTAGACTCCGAGAATGGAATGCTTGCATATTAGCACGGCGGTAGAACGTCGGTAGCACGTGCATATATGGGCCTTAACTATGGGCGTTCCAGTTAGGACATGTGCTAAGGACATATTACTGGCATGCTACAGGCGTGCTACTGCCGTCCTACGGGCGCCCTACGGACTGAAAACCATGCTAAAGGCATGCTAAACACGGACGTGCTAACAGGTCTGAGGAATATTCCCTAACAGATTCGCTTCTTTAGTATGTCTTTTGCATGCGGTTAGCATGTCGTTAACACATGATGTAATAACGACATGCTGACGACATGCTAACATAATGTGGGGGGAGAATGTTTTCACAAATTTCCCTATCACGCTAAAGCCAAACCAAATAATAATAATAATAATAATAGTAATAATAATAATAATAAAACATTTACGTCGATGAGTAAGGCAATGCCTTCGGAACGATCTACTCGAGTCTGTTCCCCTCATACATGACAGTCTGCAAGGCAGGGAGCATTCCACAGTGCATGGAAGCATGGGTGACAAGGCACTAATTAAGCGTGTCTGCCACCAGCGTCGGAAAAAAACCAACATAAATTGAAAATTTTCAGGGGGCATCGATCCAGTGACCTCACGCGCAAAAGCACACATCATGTCCACTCGACCACGTGACCATAACGATGGGCATTCTGAGACGATGACGATAGTGAATCGATCGATGAGGATAGACGATGACGCGAGTGAAGGGCTTGGCGAAAATTAAAAAAAGAAATTGAGCGTGACGTCGTGACATCGGTGTAGGTGATGCAGAATTGAAAATTACGATACGATCAGCGATGGTCAAAATCGCACTGTAGAAAGACATCGGAATTCAAAATTCCGAACACGCAAACGGCTATGTGCTATAGACGATATCGGCTAGTGTGCCATAGACGTCTAAACACGCAAACGGCTAGTGCTAAGTACATGCTACTGTCGCACGATAACGGCACCTTAACGCCGCCAAAGACTCCTCTCTAAGTTCGTACAACAAGTTCGTACAGTTCCGTACAGTTCGTTCTTCCAGCGCAGCCCTTTAGGTACAACACCTAACATCAACACCTACACCTTTACCAACACCACCCCAACACCTTTAGGTACAAAGAAAAAATGAGTCACCCAACCAAAGATGAGCGCGAGGCATACGAAGACCTATGCGAAAGCATGGGGGAGGAGCAATCCCTTGCGGGGTTGCTCCAATATGTAACTGGATCGTGCTGTGACACACGCTGTGTCACAGGTAGGCTAGACTCCGTGCTAGGCTAGACGCCGTAGCGATATACTAACGTCCCTACCTTTCCGAGGAATTCCGCTCGCTTACCACCTGACCCGAATCGCATCATACTCCGTGGCATATCCTTCCCCTGCCCTTCTAATCACCATATAGCATGTTCCTGGTGATCTACGCACCCCCACATGCCTCACCACTCACTACCCCTCAAGTTGGCGCGAACACATGCTTAAGGCGCAGTGGCGTTAGCATGCCTTTAGCATGTCTGATGTGTGATAATGACATGCTAATACTGACGTGTTATCGGCGTCCTAAGAACATGCTAGCGATATACTAACGTCCCTACCTTTCCGAGGAATTCCGCTCGCTTACCACCTGACCCGAATCGCATCATACTCCGTGGCATATCCTTCCCCTGCCCTTCTAATCGCCATATACCCTACAGATCTGCAACCCTTGGGAAAGCTTTCCATAGGCATGGAAACGGGTGAAAACCCTATGGAAAAGCCCTATGGAAAAGGGAAAATGGATACTGGAGGTTATCTCGAAAACAAAAATTTTGAGTTTCCATCCCTATACTCACCCTTGGGAAGGTTTTCATTATTTTCCAGGGCATTCCATAGGGTGATTGTGCTTTCCATAGGGTTTTCCAAGGCATTCCATAGGGATGATTGTGGCGTCCATACCTATGGAACGTTTTCCATAGGGATGGAAGGAATCGTATGGAAAATATCGTATGGAAAACCCTATGGAAACCCAATGGAAAGTCCTGGAATATCAAGCGTTTTCCGTACTTATGTCATCCCTATAGCATTCCTATGGAAAGCCGTATGGAAAACCCTGTGGAAAAACACACGGATCTGTTCCATCCCTATGATCACCCTATGCTGGCCCTATGGAACCTAATAGGTCATACCTATGGAAATCTTTTCCCCAGGCATGGTACCCCTTGGGAAACTTGTTTCCATACGGACGGTGTACCTATGGAAGCGGATTCCATAGGCATAGTATCCCTTGGAAAGCAATCTTCCATACGGTCGATATACCTATGGAACATTTTCCACAGGTATGGTATCCCCTGGGAAAGATCTTTCCATACGGACATTATGCCTACGGAAGACGGGCCCATACACTTAGCGTCCCTTGGGAAATAGGTTTCCATACGGCCGACATACTTATGGAAATGTTTTCCACTGGGTGGCTCGCCTTTGGGAAAGATTATTCCATAGGATGGCTATACCTATGGAAACACAATTCCATACGTGCTGTATACTTATGGAAAGGTATTCCATACGGATATTATACGTATGATTCCGTTAACAGCATCAGGAGTATACCTATGGAAACGCTTTCCGTAGGGTGACCCGCCCTATGGAATTCATATTCCATACGGTTATTATACTTATGGAGAGCATTTTCCGCAGGTGTACTATACCTACGGAAAGCTTTTTCCCCAGGGATACCATGCGTATGAAAACCGTATATTATAGGTATGGAAAACATCTTTCCCTACGTATGTTATCCGTATGGAAACTATTTACTATAGGCATAGTATAGGTATGGAACCAGTAGATATATATGGTTTCCATAGGCACGATATAGGGATAATATCGGGATGCTATACGTATGGAACTTAATTAATATTTACTTTCCATAGGCACAGTAGTGGGGCAGTATAGGGATACTGTACGTGTAGCACTGACTGTGTAGCATACATATTGCACATTAGCAACATGCAGTGTGTTCACTATGTTTCCACTGTGCGAGATAAACAAAATACTCGAGCATCTTTACTACGATTAACATGTATCTAGCTAGGCAGAAAGGAATACGAATGGGACTATCAAATTTTATCATACCAACGAATACACAAAATTATGTTCTACTCGTGCACTTTCTATTTACAATACGCAAAATAATGTTCTTCTCGTGCTCTTTCTATTTACAAGATGCCAACCTAAACGTTGACGTTGTACTCGAGGCCGTCGATTTTCTCCATCTCGCTTCGCTCCAAAACAACCGATCTAAAATGGAAAGTAAAGAGCCAACACTTAGTAAAAAAGCGGAAACGCACAAAAGAATATTCTATTGAAAACATAAAGGACTTATCAACCTAGAATGTTTGAAGGGATGCTTGAAGTTGACGTTGTACTCGAGGCGGTCGATTTCCTCCATTTCGCCCTCCTCGAAAACAGCCAATCTGAAAAGGAAAGTAAAGAGCCAACACTTAGTAAAAAGCGGAAACGCACAAAATAAACCTTTATTGAAAACATAATTAACAACCGAGCAACCTCAAATAAATGCGAATATGAACGCGAGATGAAAACCTAATATGACTTCGCCACGCGAACGTTTTCAGCGGATATGAAAAACGAAACCAACCAACTAACGTTTAGTAAAGAAGAAAGAAAATAGCAGTCGTCAACGAAAGAAGCAAAGGAAAGTAAAAGGGGGATGTGGAGTGAGTTGGATTTGAACCAACTATTTCGAGTGCAAAGGACTCGCGGGAATTTCCCGTTCACTCCTAGTCAAAGTTTCACGCATGCCAAGTATGAGCGCGCGAAGCACACACAAAATAATACACACGCATAACCAAAACATGCACTGCAAACCAGTGCCATATTGCAACCTGTGAGAATTAAAAATATCACAGCACGCAACTCACTGGCGAGGCTGCTGCAACATTGCTGACGGCGAACTGTGAAGAGTGCAATAACGTGAGTTTGAACTTGACCGTTCAGAAAAATCGAAGTGCTCAAAAACTTTGCCGTTCAGAAGTCACATCGGATCGACTCGTCATGCGAGCACGATCGACGATGACGACGATGATGACGATGCGATGTCTCAGACTCTCAGTGACATTGCATCGGAGATAATCGACTTATAAAATTTAAACTGGGATTAAATGTAATCAACCCTTCGTAATGGTCTAGAGGTGGCCGTCGTTCTCAGTCTCAATCGAACCTATGAGATCCCGATTTTGTTTGAAGTTCCAGAAATAAAATCTCGACTAGCCAAAACAGCGCATACAGGCCGCAATTTTGTTTTTTTGCCCCCCTCGTCAGTGAACAAATGGTTTGTTTTCTTGGGGGTGATCGAACAAGCTCATTTTATTTGGGGGGGTTTTGGCGGCGGTAGGGGGTCTTCCATAGGGGTTTCCATAGGGATAGGCTCTGGATTTCCCATAGGGCACACCACTTTTTCCACAGGCTCCGGATTTTCCATAGGGTACATTGGTGATGTTTTTTAACCTGTTTCCAGGCCATTCCACAGGTATGGACGCCACTATCATAGGGATGATCTCTGTGGCATTCCTTAACAGTGTAATTCTGCATTTTCCATAGGCATTTTCCAAGTGCGGCGTGTTGCTGTTGTAGGGTCCAAAAAGGGCCTGTTTTAACCTGCCCTATTTTTCATTTTTTTGATTCCATCCCTATAAATTACCTATGGAATCCCGAAAATGGGGTGAGCCAACCTATGATCACCCTGTGGAAACGATTTCCATTGGGGCCTGTGGCAAATTTTCCAGAGCCATTCCATACGATTTTCAGATAGGGGATTTAAAAGTGCCCTATGGAAAGGTTTTTGCCCTATGGAAAGCCAATGGAAATGCGTTCCCATAGGTTTTACATAGGGTTTTTCCATCCCTGTGTAATTATTTCCAGCCCTACGGACGCCACTATTATAGGGTTAACACCTCGACCGTTCATAGAATATCAACCCAATATCCCTATGGAAAGTTCAAGTTATTTTCCCATAGGTTGTATAGGGTGGGCATCCCTATGGAACCAGAATACAGCATTCCTAACGTATGTCCACCCTATGTCCACCCTACGTTCATGGTATGGAAGGTATTGAACACCTTCCATAGGGATGTCATTGGGCGGACCGCCCTATGGAACACATCGTATTGTTTCCATGCCTATGCCCACCCTACGCCCACCCTATGACCACCTCATGATCACCCTATGCCTAGCAAATGAAAAGTTAAAAAGGAAGCAACGGTTCCAAGTAGTCATGCGTGCTGGTATGGATGGTGTGTTGTGGGCCAGTATTAAACAACCACGGGGTCGACATGCCACCATGTCCTTGCACCGTGTGCCGACTACAAGTTGAAAAACCTCTTCGAACGATACAACGACATACGAAGCTATACAAGAGATGGCAAGGAGCGGTATACATGGGGGAAAGTAGTAGTGAAGACGATACTTCAAGTGATGACGGGGGTGACCGTAATGGTGGTGATGGTGGTTCCCTTGGAGGTGATGATGACATGGAAGATGCCAATGCAGAAGCGGACGAAATTCTCCAGGATCATTTGAGAAAGCTGGAAGAACATTGTGCCCGTCTCCTAAGTCCTGCTGCCAACGATGAGGATATGGATAACCAAGAGGTACCCCTCTTTCTGTATTTCCCAAGGGTGGGCGTACGTATGCCAACAGGTGGGCATAGGTTGGGAAATCGTTGAACGTTTCCATAGGGTGGGAACAGGCATTCCCAGAGGCGGGTATAGGTAGAGCGCTGGGTAAGTATGCCTATGGAAAGCATTGGACGTTTCCAGTGGGTGGGCATAGGGCGGGCATTGGGCGGGCATAGGTTGGGAAAACATGGAATGTTTCCATAGGGTGGGCCTGAGCATTCCCAAGGGCGGGTATAGGTGGTTCACTGGGTAGGCATGCCTATGGAAAGCATTGGATGTTTCCATAGGGTCGGCATAGGGTGGGCATAGGACGGGCATAGGGTGGACATGCGGAGGGAAATGCCTTTTTTTTATTTTGCAGTTCCTGTAAAGTTGGGGATGCCTCTCGTGATTTCACAGGTCGTTGATCACGTCTATGCCGAGAAGGTTTCAACAATGCATCGTCTTGTCATTGATCTGCTGGAAACGCAATCCGAGCACAATGCTACCCAATCCATGTTTGATCAAATCTTCAATCTCATGCGGCAAACGGTGATTGGCAACGTTGACATCATCGGCAATCAGAGACGAAATGGTTTCCCGACCTCCTTCAAACAAGCTTTGTCTATGTGGAAGGATTTTGCCCTGCCGTACCATACCGCCGACGTTTGCAGGAATGAATGCATGATCTTCACTCCGGGCCGGCATGACGACCTTACCCAGTGCCTCCATTGCCACAAACTTCGGTGTCACCCCAGCTCTCGACGTAACGGACGGCTTATTCCGGGAAAGCCGTACAAGGTATTTAGGTTTTGGCGCTTGGACGAACTCCTGCCGATGCTATATTTGATACCAGAGATGGCCGAGCTCTTGGTATCATGGAAGATAACTACACCCGCGGAGAACGACGATCTGCCGGTTGTGACTACGTTTCACATGAACGGTATGTATACCTAGGCTCACCCTATGTTCACCCTACGTCCGCCCTATGCTATCCCTGTGATCACCATAGGGAATGGGAATCTCAAAGTTTCCCGCCCTATGCCCACCTTATGCCCACCCTATGTTTACCCTATGCCTTTACTATGTATCGGTTCCGTACGTATACCGTGCCTATGGAAAGCTTCTTCCATAGGGAGAACATAGGTATGGAAACGTCTGGCTGCACTGTACGTTTGTTTATGTGTTATGTATGTCGCAGGTCAGATGCTAGAAAAACAGCTGATGCTAGTCCGTGGCATATATGCTTCAATATCTAATGAGAAGGTTGCACCATACACTGGGCCACAAAAGCGACGAGTGGAGGTGATTGGCAAGCAAACACCGATAACCTTGGATGAAGGTACGCAGTGCCTTAGATGCCTTTGCAGTAGATGTCCGCCCTGTGCCCACCCAATGGAAATCTTTCCCGCCATATGCCCGCCCTATGCCCACCCTTGGAGCTGAAAAGAAATATTCCATCCCTGTGCTCACCCTATGCCTACCCTATGCCCACCCTTTGAAATTCGTAACCATCTTATGCCCACCCATTGATCACCCACAGGTGACATAAAAGGTATACGGAAGTATATGCGCACGAATTTCCCATGGGCCCAGCTCCTGCAAAACGACTTTGACACCAAACTCGCTGAATGGAAGCGATTGAGTTTGAGAGAACGGCGGATCATGCCACGACCCGTCATCCAAGATCTGGAGACATGGCGGTTGAACCGGTTGACGAGGGAATGTCGTCCTTTGAGTACCAAGGAGCGTTGTTATGTCTACATGGACGGTGTGATGAAGAGTCGCACGTGAAAGTCGGACGAGACACTTTTCGTACGCGATCCGCCGACCGCCACCTCACCACCTGTCAACGATACATAAAGGCAATCTTTGATACCCCAGTAAATGGATTGAATGCCCATGAAGACAGGTCGTTCATCCGATGCCCACCCTATGTTCGCCCTATATTGGCCCTATGCCTACCCTGTGTTCGCCCTACAACATCCCTATACCGTAACATATATCATAGATCATGCGTATGCTCACCCTGTGCCCACCCTACGACCACCCTACACCCTCCCTATGATTACGAGTTAAGCTTTCCCACTCTGTGTCCGCCCTATAGCCGCCCTATGTCCACCCCGTGCCCACCCTATGCTCACCCTTTGGAAAGTATGTGTTGCAGGTACGGCGAGCTTCTGAAAATTTATAGCATCCCGATTGGCAGGAAACAATTGGTTTTCCTCAAAGTAAGATGGTTTCCATTGAAGGCAGCATTTCAAGATACCGTGGCGAACAATATGATGTTGAGGTCGGACTTGCCATGGGACCTTTCCGAGGTTTTCATCCAAGCATTTGAGATTGAGTGCTTGGTGTGCATTGTACCCATTCCATGGAACTTTGACCGGTTCATCACGACCAAGAGAATTCCAGCTGGACGACCCGATGCAAATAGGTTGGTATATTATCTCGGCGAGCACAAACTCGGTTTCAATGATCCACCATGGAGATATGATAAAGACAAGATGATGCTCATACTAGATAGGCATGTAGATTTTGTGGGCGACTTACATGACGAATAACTTGTTCATTTCATAGATGGAATTATTCTGTATATTAATATGTATATATGTCGTAAAAGCCCTATGGAAAGCCTGGATATATCATGAATCATCACCCTATGCTCACCCTATGAAACCTGAATGGTTATACCTATGGAAACCCTTTCACAGGTACGGTATCCCTTGGGAAACATGTTTCCATACGGATGGTATACCTACGGAAGACCTTTCCACTGGGTGGCTCACCCCTGGGAAAGCTCATTCCATAGGCTGGCTATACCTATGGAACTCGGTTCCATACGTACGGTATACGTGTGGAAACGTATTCCATATGGATACTATAGGTATCGACTTTGCCACCTCTATCAGGAGTATACCTACGGCATGCTCACCCTGTGTTATCCCTATAGCTAACCCTATGGAAAGCCCTATGGAATTACGTCTTTATTGACCGAGAATACGCAGAATGAATTGTATATTTCCATAGGTATACTGTCCCTATGGGGGGCCTATGGAAAGCCCTATAGAATTACGTTGATATTCCCGAGAATACGCAGAGTGAATTATACGTTTCCATAGGCCTACCATACCTATGGCATCCCTATGGAAGGCCCTATGGAATTACGACTTTATTCCCGAGAATACGCAGGGCGAATAGTACATTTCCATAGGTGTACTATCGCTATGCCCGCCCTATGGAAAACCTTGTGGAAAACTCATAGTATACGCTAAGTTTCCATAGGTGCGCTATCCGTACGCCCGCCCTACGCCCGCCCTTGGACATGCCTATGGAAAGCGTATGGGAAAGTTATATTTTCCATAGGGCTTTCCATCGGCCCCCTATGCCTATAGCCGCCCTATGGAAGGGTTTACATTTTCCATAGGGTTTTCCATAGTCCTGGTTATGCCTATAGTCGTCCTATGGAAATGTTTACTTTTCCATAGGGTGATTATACGGCCTTCCATGCCTATGGAACGTCCTTTTCCATAGGCATACAGCCCTATAGAAACCCTATGGAAACTCCAAAAGGGGGTATCCCTATGGAAATACCCTATGGAAAACTTTCCAAGCCTTTGGAAAATATTTCCGGATTTTCCCAAGCGTTCCCAAGGGCGGGCATAGGGAGGGCACAGGGATGACATGCCTATGGAAAGCTTTCCCAAGGGTTGCAGATCTGTAGGGATAACATGTTCCTGGTGATCTACGCACCCCCACATGCCACACCACTCACTACCCCTCAAGTTGGCGCGAACACATGCTTAAGGCGCAGTGGCGTTAGCATGCCTTTAGCATGTCTGATGTGTGATAATGACATGCTAACACTGACGCGTGCTATCGGCGTCCTAAGAACATGCTAGCGATATACTAACGTCCCTACCTTTCCGAGGAATTCCGCTCGCTTACCACCTGACCCGAATCGCATCATACTCCGTGGCATATCCTTCCCCTGCCCTTCTAATCACCATATAATATGTTCCTGGTGATCTACCAGGGAAGAAGGCTTACCGTGAGAGGCCGGCCCGGGGCCGTTTGAAGTCAGCCCGGGCCGGTTGCGGGCCGCTCGATTGTGGGATGCGGGCCGTCTCTCAAGGGTCCCGATTATGAAAATTTTCGTTAAAATTGTGCGATTTTTATGATCTTGCCATACTTAAAATTGAAATTTTGCGCCTGCGGCGGGCAAATTTGAAGATTGGCCGGGCTGGCCGAAAGTGGGCAAGTAAAAAATTCAAATGCGGGCCGCTTCGAAAAAAGAAAGCCTTCTTCTCTGTGATCTACGCACCCCCACATGCCTCACCACTCACTACCCCTCAAGTTGGCGCGAACACATGCTTAAGGCGCAGTGCCGTTAGCATGCCTTTAGCATGTCTGATGTGTGATAATGACATGCTAACACTGACGTGCTATCGGCGTCCTAAGAACATGCTAGCGACATACTAACGTCCCTACCTTTCCGAGGAATTCCGCTCGCTTACCACCTGACCCGAATCGCATCATACTCCGTGGCATATCCTTCCCCTGCCCTTCTAATCACCATATAACATGTTCCTGGTGATCTACGCACCCCCACATGCCTCACCACTCACTACCCCTCAAGTTGGCGCGAACACATGCTTAAGGCGCAGTGGCGTTAGCATGCCTTTAGCATGGACATGCTAACAGGCCTATGGGGCTTTAGCATGCCGTTAGCACGCATGCTAACACCTATCTGGCGTTAGCATGTCATAGCATGTCCATGGCACGCGTTTAGCATGTCGTTAGCAGCATACTAACGTTTTCCAGGACCGTAGGGAAGGACGGGCGGCGTCTTGAGCCCCTACTTCACGTTCCGAAGCAAGAGTCCGCGGTGACGAAATGCGTCACGGCGGTACAAAATCGGTGCAAGTGGGCGACCGCGCCCACTAATTCGTTCGTGCGGGCGAAAACCCGTTCGATTGTCAACAACAATCGATACCTTTGGAAGTGCGGCCGGTGGGCGACCGACACGAAAACGGGAGAGTGTACGTGGGTGGACCCCCAAAAACTACATCCGTACACCACGTGTATGGAGGAGGGGGTCCCTCTCACATGCCCGGTGCGGCAAATCGCCCAGAAGATGGAGGTGCTGAAAGCGCTGCCCCAATTCGAATTGGAGGAGGGGCCTAATTCGAAGGTGGAGTGCTTGCAAGGGGAGGCTCGACAGCGTCTGGGTACGTTCCCACCCTCTAATACACGTGAAACACCCTTGCAGTATATGTGAAGCATGCCACGGCACACGTTCAGCATACTTAGTTGCTTGTGCACCTTTCTGAAAGGTAGGGCCGCAATATGCTTGCAATATGTATGTGGTATACCTGCAACATACGTCCAACATATTGTACACATACTACATAAAACTTACAGTTTATAGCATTTTTTTGTTTGCAGTCGCCTATCTCTACGATTACAACGCCCCGGACAAGGAGGACGAGGAGGAGGCTGACCGCCTGGAGGCGGAATGCAAGAAGAAGGAGGTGGAGGCCAAGGCCAAAAAAGCACCCGCCTACGCATCCGCATCCGCAAAGGGCAAGGCCAAGGCCTCGGAGGGCCCCGCCTCCGCATCCGCAAAGGGCAAGGCCAAGGCGGCCGCGTCACCGGCCCCGTCACCGGCCAAGCCCGCCAAGCCCGCCAAGCCCGAAGCCCCAAATGTTGAAGACATCTTCAAGGTGGGGAAAGAGGTGGTGGTGTACGCGGGGGCGCAAACGGAGTACGAAGCGA
This sequence comes from Cymbomonas tetramitiformis, assembly GCA_001247695.2. Taxonomy (NCBI): domain Eukaryota; kingdom Viridiplantae; phylum Chlorophyta; class Pyramimonadophyceae; order Pyramimonadales; family Pyramimonadaceae; genus Cymbomonas; species Cymbomonas tetramitiformis. Next base: position 23,751 of record LGRX02000778.1, read on the forward strand.
TGAAGAGTTCGCTCCGTCCCGACAAAGGCCAACTCGTGACGAACACCGGCCGATTGAAGGCCAACGTCGGGCTGTTCGCCGGGTTGGTGGTGGCGAATGCGGTTGGGGATATTCTCCCCAACCACATCATGGACGGCCCCGATTTCCCCCTCACCGAGGGGCTCATCGGTATCAAGGTGCGCACCAACCCTTTCAATATGTGCACAATATGTGTACAATATGTCTGTTATAGTACTGTAATAGTACTGTAATAGTATTGTAATAGTACTGTACTATATTTCCAATATTTGACACATGTATTTCGTTTGGTGGGGCTGCAGGTAACTGATATCCTCGACATGAAGATGCTTTGCAAAGAGAAGCCATTTGCATATGTCCGCAGCGCCACCTCCTTCATCATGAAGGAGGTGGACAAGCGCCTCCCGGAAGGGATGGACGCTAGCCACCGAGTGGGGAATCCCGGCTCGGAGGCGTCCCTCCTCTTGGAGAAGGCCTTCAAGCGCGAGGGAAGAACAAAAATAAAAAACCTTGTAGTGGACGTAGCCTACGTACGGCAGGGGGAGCATTTGAGAAACAAATTTGACAATTTGTAATTGTATTCAATATTAATTGTGTTCAATATGCCTCTCGTTGACATATGCAATAGGTCCACAGCATACTTGCAGCATGTTGAATATGTCTGTGCAATATGCATGCAATAGGTCTTCAATATATATCCAATATAGGCAACTTTTATTTCAATACATATGCAATATGTCCACAGTATATATACAGCATATTGAATTTGCATGTTCAATACGTATGCAACCGGCCCAGAGTAGGGCCGGGGAAATTAATTTACTCATACGCCCAACGGGCGTGGTTTTTTCTTTTTCTTTTTTCTTTTCTTTCAATACGTATGCAATAGGTCCGCAGTATATATCCAACATACTGAATGTTCCGTTTCAATACATATGCAATAGGTCCACAATATATATACAACATATTGAATTTTTATGTTCAATATGTATGCAATAGGTCCGCAGTATGTATCAAACATACTAAATGTTCCGTTTCAATACATATTCAATAGGTCCGCAATATATATACAACATATTGAATTTGCATGTTCAATACGTATGCAATAGGTCCGCAGTATGTATCCAACATATTGAATGTTCCGTTTCAATACATATGCAATAGGTCCGCAATATATATACAACATATTGAATTTACATGTTCAATACGTATGCAGTAGGTCCGCAGTGTGTATCCAACCGATCCTTTCTCCTTTTCTCTTGCAGAAGCATTAGAGCGTGTTAACGTGAACCTTGCCTTTAATTGCTGCTTTCTTTGTGGAAACAGAAGAGTGAGCTTAATAGAATTCCCCAGCGACAAGACTTGCATCAAAACTAAATTGACCAAGAGGCGAGTGGGCATAAACGCCCAAACAAATTGTGCAAATTTGCTCACAGGGGGGGATAATTATGTTGACGCCTTTGCCATTGCGTACACCGAGGACCTTCGTTACAGTGGGAGCACGTACATCAGGAGCGTCCTGCTTGCGGAGCGTGAGGACCGCCCCCATCCCACGCGTGACGCATTCGTGAAAAAGGACCTGACCAAGGCGTTCCTCTACGCCTTGACACTCACGGAGACAGGTAATTGCTCCGATCCTTACTGTGTTACCCTCCTGAATACTTGCTGCCTCACGAAAAACTTGTCATTGAGACTTACGACATCGCATAAGAGTGTTATTTGCACGCCCATTGCGAGTAATCTCTTATGCTCTCTCTCAATCACACGTGCGCCCGATCTAGCTAACAAGTTTTGCAGGTTGGCGCATCGTGGCAAAGCATTGAAACCACATAAACCGCGGACAACTTGCTTCAACATTCTTGCCCATTACGAACACTCTAGTATGGTTAATATGCACCCGTGTGAAAGATTAATCCTACGTGCGCCCAATTTAGTTAACAAGTTGTGTAGGTTGGCGCATCGTGGCAGAGCATTGCAGTTTGTTTACTCACTGGCAGTATACTTTATCATTCTTGCATACACTAAGCATCCTTGTACGGAAAGAGTCTACAAACTTAAAAGCTCAATCACACGTGAGCTCATTCTAGTAAACAAGTTCTGTAGGACGGAGCATTGTGGCAGAGCATTGAAACTAGATAACCCACAAACAATCTGCTTAAACAACCCTGCTTATTTTAAGCATTGTTTTATGGTTAAAATACACACGTGTGAAAGCCATAACCCACGTACGCCCAATCCAGTTAACAAGTTTGGCAGGTTGGTGCATCGTGGCAGAGCACTGCAGCCCGTTTACTCACGGGTAGTATGCTTTATAATTCTTGTTCACTCTAAGCATTCTTGTACGGACCGATTACACAAAGTTGAAAACTCAATCACTCGTGAGCTCATTCTAGTAAACAAGTTCTGTAGGTCGGAGCATCGTGGCGGAGCATTAAAGCCTGACAGCTTACTTCCTGTCTGTTTTATCAATCTAGTTTACTATAAACACTTAGGTAAGGACAGATCCGTTAAAACTGCAAACTTAATCACACGTGAGCCCAATCCTGTTAACAGGTTTTGCAGGTTGGAGCATCGGTGTAGAGCATTGCAATTAAACCACTCACTGCTAGATTGCTTTATTATCAAACTAGTTCAGCATAAACACTTATGCACGGACATATTACTTGCAAGGCAAAGCTCAAATACACGTGAGCTCAAACTCGTTTTACAAGTTCGGTCGGCTGAGCACTGGGGCAGAAAAATGAAACCAGAAAACTCACTGATAGTGTGCTCTATCAGTCTTGTTCATTATAACCACTCAGGTACGGCTGAAATACAAAAAATTGAAAGCTCAAACACATGTGAGCCAAATATAGTTAACAAGTTCTGCGGGTTGGAGCAACTATGCAGAACATTGCACTTTGTTAACACACTGACACTCTACCTCATTAATCTTGTTTATTACAAGCACCCAAGCACGGTTAAATTACATAAAAGTGAAAGCTCAATCACACGTGTGCCCAAACTAGATAAAAAGTCTTGCAGCCCAGAGCACCGTGGCAGAATTTCACACCTAGACCGCCTTCCGTTGGTCCGCTTGGTATCTATCTGTATAGGAATAGACCGCACCATAAACTCTGAAAGACCTATCCTCCCTAGGACGGAGAACCCGCATAGGGAGGAAAGTTATCACGCTCTTCCAGCACAAAGAAGTGAGCCCTATGGCAGAGTATCTGAGTCGGGCCGAAACTACACGGCACCTATCACTAACCCAGTCTGTTTCACCTCTCTCCTAACAGTGAAAATTCACGAAGATGAAATTGTTATCATCTTATTGTTACAAAAAGTTCGACTTTGCGGTAGAGAAATTTTCCCGTGGCTTACTCACAGAGTCATTCAAGTCAGCACTATTTGTCTTTCCCTATTTTTGACGGTGAGACTTAAAGCCCTCTACTATACGCATACCCTGTCACTTTCCATCAGGGACTTGTATCTTTCTCATAAAGTTAATAAACACTCACCAAATTTTCCTACGACCAGCTCCCAATGTTTAAATAAATACAGTGGAATCAGATTGGAAACCAAACCAGAGAGAGGAACTGAAGTTCTTGTTTGCGCAGGGGTACTCCGTACGGGCTGAAACCCCGTCGGTGGCCTTATGATTGCCATCGAGGACACCCGCGAGCGGGAGCTGGAGTTTGCCCTGGTCAGGCACTCCATACAGCCTGAGTATCTGGAGGCCTTTGCTATGTGGTCGATTGAGGAGACTCGTTTTTCTGACTTTGCACTAGACCACATCACGCATTACCCCCTACCTACAGTGGTAACACCCCTCCCTCACCAAACTTCTCATGTCACCTTTAAACATGCATTATCTGCTTACACTAGAGGATGCCCAACGCGGAGACTGCTCGACACCTTTTCTTGTAAACTCACGCACGCACAAACTCACAGAAGTGAATATAGCTTACAAAACCGGGAGGAACTATGTGGGCACCCTGCCTCTAGTGTTTATACCCATTAGAAACCTGAATGAAGGGGGGCGGTTGATGCCAATGCAGAGACGCACCACATCAGAGGGGGCTATCCAGCCTCCTGCTACAGCCAGGCAGGGGACACTTTCTGATGGTGTCTCCCCCATACAGCCACCCCAGAGGAGGAGGAGCTCTGGTGATCACACGGGACTACCTACGGCGAGTATGGGCCAGATGCCTATCACCAGAGGAGTGGAGAGGCTGATTCAGGAGACTGAGGACGGGATCATCCGTGATATGGCCACCTCAGAGGTGCTAGCACATGCGGGACAGGCTCCAGCGAGCTCAGTTCAGCAGGGAGCTGCTGGTCAGGAGGCAGGACACTCACCTCAGAGCCTTCTCACGGGACCGGCTTTCTCAGGTCAGTCAAGGCCCGTCCCTGCCCGCCCTCCTATGCCAGCCCCCCCTACTCTGCCACAGCAGCCAGCCTCCCAGCAGCCTCGGCCCCAGCCTCCTCAGCAGCCACGCCCAGAGGCCATCTTGTGCCCGGAGGCACAGCGTGAGCCGATATGCCTATGCGTCCGTATGTGTGTCATCGGGGGTAATCTGGGATTGGTACGATGACAGTGAAATTGGGCTTGAAATCACGATGAGAATGAATACCAGATGTCCGGGGTATGACAGTATGACACTATGACAGTATGACAGTATGACACTATAGTAGTATGACAGTACTGTGGGGGGTGTCATCGTGGAACTCAGTCAGACCCTCGAAGAATGGTCAGATTCGCATCGGGGTTGAAAAGACAATGAAATCGAATATCAGATATTAAGGTTATGACGGTATGACAGTATGACGCTATGACAGTATGACAGTATGACAGTACAGTAGTATGACAGTACTGTGGGGCAGTCATCGTGTCAGCCTGTCGGCATAACATCTGAATCGAGAATGACGAATCGGAATTAGAAATGAGATCGGATCGGGAACTGAACGTTGAGCCGAAGTGTGACATCGGCTCTCGAGTGGTTGACCCTGCAACCTGAGTGACGAGTGAATAAGTAGAGCACTTGAGAAGTGTTTAGCCTTGAGAACTCGGAACCGAATTATCGTTTGTACCTCAATCTGGCCCTGATCCAGTATATTATAAAAATCCGAATTGTGTACCTTTGCACGTTCAATCAAAAACATATCTCCGAGCATCTGTCGTCGTGCCCCTGGCACATTTGGTATCAGCGTGCTGCGATTTCGCCTCTGCGCAACTCGCCCACGGGCCTATCGAAACTTTCGTTGTGATACAGGGGGAGAGCTGTACTTCCGGCTATCTGGGCGCAATTTTAGCCTCCGTAAGTACTTTTTTTTTCGTATACAACGGCCGTATCCTCTGGAAAACATCTCCAAAACTTCATATTTTTGCCCCTTAACACTGGGGGCTCAAACTGGCTCAGAAACCCAAGCATTCGTTTTCCGATCTTAAACCCGAAGTCCGTCCCAGGCCACAAACGACCGTCAGGGAGCACCCTAAAGGGTTTCCCCGGTCTACAGTAGCCAAGAAAACGATATAGCTCACCTTTCAGAGCCCCAAAAAGGCGAAAAACCGCCCAAAACAGCCAAAAATAGCCGTTTTTGACAGTTTCCAGCCTACCCCAAAACCTCTCCCAGTAGCCCCCACCACCGAAAAACCCCTCTTTAGACCCCATAGAACAGCCTAGAAACCCCTGATACCGCCCTCACGGCCATCAGCAGCGGGGAAAGCTCCACCAAAAGGCGCTTTCAGCAGTTCTGGGACGTTTCTGGCAGCCCTTCAGCACCTCCTGGTATCTTCCAGCAGTGCACTGACTGGGGCTTTTCTTGGGACCTACGGAGTACAGATACCGTCTGGGACCTCACTGGACCCCCATATTGGACCTGACACCTCCTTTTTCACTGCTGCTTGACTCTTGCCCGCGCGCCTAGGCACTCAAAATTCGTGTCGCGGAGCCCTGGCCAAATTTTGAGTTCGCTGGTGTATGGCAGTACCCCCTTCGCCAGAAGAATACAGAAGAGCGTGGTGGAAGCAAGGACCTATCAAGTGGGTATTCCCTCCAGACCCTACCTACCCACCAGCAGGCGCTTTCTGGCAGAGCGGTCCTTGGAGCGGTCCTCCTTCCCCCTCTTCCTCTGACGACGAAGAGGAGAACAGCGACTGAGCGCCTGGACATAGTCACGCTGGCTATCCCACCAAGATACCACAACTGGGTGTGGGTTCAGATTGGAAACCTTCTCTTCCGCTACCCGAACTCCCAAGACCTAACAGTCTTCCCCGCGCTCCCTGGTTCATATCCAGTGCAAGGAATCGAAGAGTGGCCTTGGGTCCCCCCATCTCCACCTGGAAGTCCCGCTCCTTCGCCTCCAGCGAGTGACATCGACGAGGACGAGACTGATTAAATAAAAAAAAGGCGAGCACTCACTACTTTTGCTCACCTGTGGCTATTGCCACACCCAGTCTTTGAACTCAACCAGCTCAGCAGTCAGAATGTCACAGCAGACATCAGAGGCATTTCCCAGCATGAGTGTCAGCGCAGAGCAGCTACACCACACTCTGTTCTCTCCCATGACCTTCCCATCGCCCACCGCATACGCTTCCGCTCACCCCATTCCACATCCAGGCACCACCATGCCCTACACAGCGGTGCCCCGCCCTTATACTATGCCGGATGGCACCCCCGCACAGGCTGTATGGAACGGCGTCAATTGGGTATTGCCCCAATCAGCGCCCCTCGCTGGGGGAGTATCACCAGTGCCGTTCACACTGGGAACCCATCACCCCGTGGGCGCATATCCCACACCGTTCCAACAACAGCTACAGCAGCAGCAGCAGTGGCTCGCGTACCAGCAGCAGCAACAGCAGTGGCTTCAGCAGCAGCCACTGGAACCGATGCAGCAGCAGTTACAGCAGCAGCAGTTACAACAGCAGCAGTTACAGCAGCAACAGCAGCAGCAGCAGCAGCAGCAACAGCAGCCGCAGCCGCCACAACAGCCGCAGCATCGACCACAGCAGCCCCATCAGCTGGCACCAGCCACCTCCGCGCTTCATGACTCAGGCGCGGATCTCTCATCGCTGCAGCACTTCATCAGCATCGGCGCCGCGGCCCTGCCGGACCCTCTGCAGGTACCCCTTGACAGCGGGGTTCAGCAGAACGTCTTGGGCGGTACCCAGCTCTTGGTGCGCCACCTTCCCGCGGTGGCGACAACCTCAGAGACTCGCCGGCGTCGGCGTTCCCGAAGGGCATCTTCGGGCCCTGCGACACATGGCAAACATCTTCCAGGCCCAAGCCACGCACCTGATCACTCTGACCCCGACTCCGGTACGGACATCAGCCGCACCAGCACGGGGACCAGAGGCAGCCGAAGCACGCAGGCACGGGCTGAGCGCAGGCGGAGGGCCGCCCACAGGTCCGGCTCCGACTCGGACGCGAGTAGCCGAAGTGAACACATTCGCAGAGAAGTCCTGGCGGCAGTACAGGCCCTGGACATCTCCGCGGTGCTCTCGAGAGGACTCGCGCTGCCTTGCGCGACGGCATCGGCAGGAGCCTCCCCACCAGGCGACCCTCGGGGCAGCGCACAGGGCCTGACGGCGGACCATCTACACGAGGCAGACGCCGCCGCCAGCGTAACCCCTCCAGTACCTCAGACCGCCACTGGGACCGCTCCCGCCGAACCTCCCACTCAGGGCCGGCCAAATCCCCATAACATGATGGTGGCCCGCCGGCGGCAGTCGATGGAGACGGTGGTGCACGGCGGTGGCAATCCCGACTCAGAGCCCAGAGACTCCAGTCCAAGCGATTCGCCACCAGGCCCCCCTAGTGATCCACCTCAGGATCCCCCTGACGATCCCGCACCAGAGCCCTCCTACCCTCAGTACCCAGAGGTCAGATAGAGCCCTCTTCGTCACCCACGATGGTGGGTCATTGTGGGTGCACCAGTCAGCTGGGGTGCGAGGCGCGGCAACCGTCTCCCTACCATGGGACGAACGCCGCCGGGCTGGGGTGCAGGGTGACGCCATCTTGTTCAGGATCATGCACTTGCTGGGAGCGCCGCTGACTGCATATGCGCGCATGGGGGGCCGGCTACACCATGCACCCCTACCCCTTACCAACCCTCGTGTGGAGACCTGGGTCCTCATGGTCGACCGCGAGGTCATGGATATGGCAATGGGGGACCCAGCCGCGGCCAATGTGCGGTCTACCAGCATGGGGCAGCCAGTATGGGAGTGGATCCCTGCTACTGCGCGGGAGTCGGAGATGCAGAACTTCGATCAGGACGGGCTCGCCGCGTGGTCGGAGGTCAGCAACTCCGATTGGTACCGGAGCATGAGCGTGGTGGCCGCACAACCATCCACACCCCTGCCCTTCCATACACCTCTTCCACTCCCCGCACCACCATCAGCCCCTACATTACCGCCCACTCCGACCGCAGTCCCCACAAATCCCGCGCCTGCGCCTCCGCCCGCGCATGCCCCGGGACCACCACCTCCTGCCCGTTTCCCCCATTCCGCCGCCGCAAACCCCGCTCACTCTGCCGCTGCCGCGAACCCCGTTCACTCTGCCGCCGCTGCGAACCCCGTGCTCTCTCCCAGCGCCACCCCCTTTGTTCCAGGCATCGTCCGTCTGCCGCAGGGCACTAACCTGCGAGCATCTCCAGACGAGGTCCGCCTGGAGCACAAGACCAAAGAGATGGTGCTAAAGCTGGTCAAGAGCGTCACCAGGTTCCCATATTCCGCTCCGCGTCCGACACAAAATCGGCCGACAAGGAGGGCCTCCTGACGCAGTTGGAGCACTACTCCCACATGGTGCGGAAGGTATTCCAGGAGGCCATCGTGATCGAAGCACTGACCACTCCCAGTTGTACGCCATCAGTATCAGAGTACCAGGCGAGTGTGTCAAGCCTTCTTTGGAGCTTCAAGGAGTACACTCTTCAAGACCAGCAGAGAAAGTTCTTGGAGCGCGCGGCGGGGACCTTTGGGTCCGAGCAAGCTTGGCACCAACGCTACGGGGAGCTGGACGTGTTCTTCAGCGATCTGGCGGTGTGCTCTTTGACGCAGGCCTACCTGGAGAACGCACACGGCGAGGCCATTGCCCTGAAGCAGGCGGTGAACGAGACCGCGGCGGAGTATTTCTCGCGACTGGAGACCCGCATGGCCTCCGTCAACTTCCTGGCCGGCAGAGTCCCCAATTGCGTGGAGATGACCAACCTGTCGATGCTCTCTACGTACCGCCGAGGGCTGAAATATGCACCCAAGGTGATGCGGCGCCTGAGAGCCATCCACTTGGATGTCTCCAAACCAGAAGAGTGGGAGAGGAAGGCCGTCGCTGACGACATCCCAGGCTCCCACAACGCCTTGTTGAAGATTCGGGAAGTTGCTGAGGAGGTGGAGAGTGACCTTGACACGGAGGCGGCTCAGAGGCGCTCTCAAGACCGTCCTCCCCGTGCTGTTTCCTTCGCTAACCCACCACCTCGCACCCCCTTCTACAGGCGTACCCCCTCTTCGAGCCGCCCAGCTCTTGCCACGTGCTGGAGAATGGGCCTGCCACCACCGTCGCCGCGGCAGTGACTCCTTTGCCACCACCACCTGGCCTCTCCCGCCCCGACGCTCCGAAAGTCCGCCGGTGCTTCGCCTGCGGCTCTGCGGAGCACATCGTCCGTAACTGTACGGACGAGGCTAAACTCAAGGAGTGGAGGGCCAATGCACCCGCTCGACTGGCGAACTCCCCTGGGTTTGTAGCCGCCGTCGTTTGGGCCATCGAGCAGCAGGAGGACATCTCCTCGGTGGATGGCGTCCCAGAGGAGTTCTCCGAGGAGGTCTTGGCTCTTGCTACCTGTGAGGACGAGCAGAGCTACCAGACCCTGGCGGCCCTCGCGGGCATCGAGCTTGTGGAGGGTGACGGCCTCCCCCCGGTGGAGAGCGATGAATGACTGGCCGGCGGCCAGCCCCAGACCCTGCCCTTCGAGGAAGTGAGGTCTTGCCCTGATGATCAGACCCTCTCCGCCCTGGAGAAGCGGTCAGAACCAGTGGAACCCCGACGCGCCCGAGGACGCGGAGACCCTTGGGGCCAACGTCCCCATCCCAAGAGCGTGGCCTTCACCTCTGGGACCCGCTTGCGACGCACCTACCGCTCAGCTGGTGCCCCATCGCCGCCGAGGGATGACTTGTCTAGCCACCCTCTTGCAGGAAGCACCCCCTTTGATGAGCCGTCACTACCTCTTGATGACGGCCCTGCTTATACACAAGCGAGGATCGAGGGTCGGAGGGGACGGCGAGTCCCCCGGCACAGACCCCCCATTATGGGCAACAACCGCGGAGAGCCCCGCGATCTTCGCCCCCGACCGCGTGTTGTCCTACCGCTGCCCATCTATCAGTCCAACCTCGCAGACCCACGGGAAAGGCTAACTGCGTGGCACTGGAAGAGAGATCTGTACTCCCTCCCCCTCGAAGTCGCCATGCAGAAGGTCCGCAGAGCTCTGCGCAAGTCCCCAGAGGCTGCCAAGGACCTGGTGGATAAAATGTCGGAGCGCGTCCGCAGCCGCGTACACTCTGGGAGTCGATCGCCAAAGGAGCGCGTGAACCGCGCCAACCAGCTGGCAGAAAGGATACGCATTGCCCGCGAACCTCAAGATCGCAAGGAAGGCCATCAGCGCATAGCATTGTGG